>LXGU01000110.1:0-91883 GCA_001640685.1 Catunica adiposa
CCAAGAAGGCTGCTAAGCGTGATATTGAGGAGTCCGAGGAGTCCGATGTCTCTGCCGCTTCTGTTTCTGAGGATGAGTCCGACTCTCAGCTTGAGAGCCGCTCTCCCGCCAAGAAGGCCCGCAAGGGCAAGAAGAAGGGCAAGAAGGCGAAGAAGCCCAAGAAGGCTGCTAAGCGTGACGTCGAGGAGTCTGAGGAGTCCGATGAGGGCAAGAAGGCTAAGAAGCCCAAGAAGGCTGCTGCTCCCGCTGCGGCTACCCCCGCCGCGAAGGCCCCGACTGCCTTGGTTCCGTCGTCTTAAACAATTTATCGTATAGGAAGTTTTGTTTGGATATCTAGGGTTGATTAGTTTAGTTTGATGTGTTGACAATAAGATATGCTTGGATTTCTTCCAATTTGCTATCAAATATGCGGCCAGTTACCTGTGAATGTGCTAAACATGATGGCTTGTGTGAATATGTCCAGTATAATGAAATGTGTAAACATGTAAACGTAAAGTCAATATTTACAGTGCAAAAAAAGCAAGAGAAAGCTAGATGTCATAGGTAAGGATGGCAAATGTAACTATTCTGTATCTATCCATCAATACTGGCTATGTAGCATCTACAATCCAATGGTAGTCCAAAGTCATGGTCCGGTGTGCCGTGATCCGAACAGTGGGGCTGTGTTCTTGGTACTTCCGTTGGATATTTTTCCAATCGGCGGAGACTATCCGTCGTTCCCCGCTGCCCTCACTATGAGTTACATGGTTCAACCTTCCGCGGTCAGCTTTTGTTTCCAATCGGTATATAGCCTAGTTCGTACATCCTGGTATTTGACAAGCAAACTCCACAGAAGCATAAAGCCCAGGCCACCTTGATTGCTTGGTGAAGGCCCACCGCCTGACTTGAAACTTGCTTCAGCGCTAAGTCTTGCCCAAAAACAGTGCCAGCAAGGACAACACGGCGCAGCACCATTGGCACAAACATTCTAGTACCAGAAGGCAAACTGGCAGTGTAAACTAATCCTACCCCTTTTCTCCAGTCATGGCCACCGCTGATTCATCTAGAGTCTAAGCCACGCATCAACTACACAGGAGCTGTCATCTGTAACATACCTGGAGTAGCAGATGGAACCAGGAACTTGGCAGCCAAGACATTTACTGGCGGTGTTGTCTCCGCAGCTGCTAGGAGATATGGCAGTGCTCCCGGTCCCTTGGCATGCTCATGTTGTTGATGTTATGTTGAACGATGATACGTCGTTCTTGAAGAGTTGACGCTAGGGCCGGGATGGAAAATCTCCGAACGTCAAAGGGCTTCCATCAAAGGTCGAGAAGCAGTTCTTACCAGAATATGACATGGTTTTAGTTCGAACGGCGCGATCCGGTTCGTAGTGTAGGATCGAACCGCTGAGCTTATCGAGCTATGACATCAACAAAAAAAAAAGTATAAGAAACGTCCTACAGCCCATTAGTATTACTCTAATATTCTTTGTTTCTTCATCCGCAGGTTCGAGTTCAAATCACCCACTACCTTTTCTTTCTTCTTTCTTGTTTCTTTCGTTGCCCCGGTGGCCCTTTTTAACTTGCATTTCATATACTCGTCTCGTCAAAACCACAACCTGCAAGCCGTAGCCTTTCATTTCCACAATGAAGGTTTCGTCTATTCTCCTTTTCTCTGGCATAGTTGCCCAGTCCGCAGTTGCCACTGCTTCTGTCGACTCTCAGAGTCTCGACCGTCGCGAGTCTGCTCAAGATGGTCTAGTTGCTAGAGAAATCATTCAGATTAGAGAGAGTATCGGTGGTGCCTTGACTAATGGCAAGGGCAAGGGCAAGACTCCCGGCGCTGCTGGTAATGATACCGCTTTCTCTCCCGGTGCTGTCGGGAACAGTACTGATATTTCTGACCCTGCTGCTGGTGATCTGTCAGATGAAACTGATGCTTCTCTCGGCGACGGTACTGATAATGTCGATCCTACTTCCAGCGAGGAGGCAGATAGTACTGCTACTCCCCCGCCCCCTCCTCCCAAAGCTACCGGCGCTCCCCCACCTCCCGGTAACGGTACTGCGCCTCCTCCTCCTCCTCCTCCCGCTCTGGCTGGTGGCGCTCCTCCCCCGCCTCCCGGTAATGGCACCGCGCCTCCTCCCCCTCCCCCTCCCGGAGCTGCTGGCGCTCCTCCCCCGCCTCCCGGTAATGGCACCACGCCTCCTCCTCCTCCCCCGCCTCCCGGTAACGGCACCGCGCCTCCTCCTCCCCCGCCTCCCGGGGCTGCTGGCGCTCCTCCCCCGCCTCCCGGTAAAGGCACTGCGCCTCCCCCTCCTCCCGCTCTGGCTGGTGGCCCTCCCCCGCCTCCCAGTAACGGCACTGCTCCCCCGCCGCCTCCCGCTGCTTCTGGTGCGGCTAAGGGTCCCGGAGCTAAGGGCCCTGGAGCGAAGGCTGTCGGTGCTAAGGCTGCCCCTCCTAAGCCAGCTGGTGTCAAGACTGCCGCCGCTCCTCCTAAGCCGGCTGGTGTGAAGGCTGTCGCCGCTGGTGGTCCTGCTGGTGGCCCTGCTGTTCCTCCTCGCGGTGGTGCCGTCGGCGCTGGAGCTGTTGTTCGGGCTGAACGCCTGTCAGAGGCGCAGCCTGCTGCTGCCGCTCAGTAAATATAACTTGAGGTGTTCTTTGAGTTTTGTTTTGCTATAGTTTGTAGGTTGTGGTTAGATTAGACTTTGTAAATTGATTTGTTTTCTTCAAGATTATCGTTATTTTTTTTTGTGAATGTCACACCTGGTGATGGCGTTTAATCCTGATAAAATTTGGGATTCGTTTATAGATCGGTAGGATCGTAATGGAATTAAAGTTATTGTTCCTTGATCCATCGTACGGCAATTGAGCAATTGAAGCTGTTATTGTATTCAAATGAATCCATGGTACAGGTTGCATTAAAAACTATGAGTTTTCTAGGATAAAATTATGACTAGATCATGCTGTCGGGATCCAGATGCTAAGTCTTCCGCCTTCCGAAAAGATGTTGCCAATATATTGATTTCTAGTCCCGGTAATTCTCCGGTCCCACCTGCCTCATTGCACCGATTCTTGAGTTTGGAAGTTCCACTATTTGAGTTAAAACTAAAGTGATTGGTTCATGAGTAAACATTACAACAGAAGGAAGTACGAAGAATGACGCCTGCTATAAATTTCAAGTCGCCAAAATTCTGCAAATATCATGAACATGGTAGAGTCCTTCTCAATATGGCTATAATCCACCGGTACTAATTACTAGTAAGAAGTCTGTACCTAAATTTGGCCCATCTATACTTAATTGCATTACTAATAAACCCGTTCGTAAGTGAAAGAAATGGGATAATATGTTGGGCCTCAGAGCTCCCTTGTCAGTTCGAACCATATCGAAGCATCACATCCTATCGAGAAGTTCCACTGTATGTGCCAAAGGCATCCAAATCCTTTTTTTTGAGTCCTCAAATATAACCCATAGTTCATTCAATCTTACTATATTCCCAACAAACTATTTGAATATCTCGTTCCCTCCTCCTATGCACACTCTTGGTTCAAAATTCATATCTTGGAATACAAACACCTATTACAATAGGCAGTCTCTCCTGCAAACCCCATATTACTGCCAACCTGGCATTATCATCACCTTCACAATAACATTATCTACGTCTATTCTTTACCTTCATCCATGGCTGTTACAGACCCCCCCGTTGACACTAACAAGACTGGCAACGGTCTCAATCGTTAAGTGCGACACGGATATTGGTGATAGTACTACCACCGCCTTCTCGGCTAATTCACACCAAAACATCTAATCACTACCGGCATTTCCAGGTTCAATAAACATTCTCGAGCCCACTGTGCCTTCTCCAGCTTCAGTGGCCCTTCCTTCAAAAGGGTTAAAACCCCAGGACTGTAGGCCTTACCAAACAGATCTCCATCTGCAATATAAACAAGGGTATGAATGTTAATGCCAGTAAAGATAATACGATAGTAAACGATGATTATAGTGCTGGTTATCATGTTACTCGTCTTTGTCTACCTATACTATCACTGATGTTCTTATTACGTCTATTTAGAATCACAGTGGTGTCTTTAGTACGGGGACTGTGCCGGATGGAACATATGGGTTTGCTTTCAACGGGGCTTCGCCGAGTACCTATCGATTCTTGCAATTTTCTCACCATCCCTGGAATTTATTGATGGATGGTCCTATAGTTGAACGGTATTTAAAGTTAATATCATGACAAAAGAGGCTATACCGTCAATGCAAGTGTCAGGATACTGGGGTGAGAATTGTAGGCATACATGAAGCCATACTGTCACTCGACGTGTTTCATGGTTGACGTGATGATCCCCGTGTCTGTCGTTGGCTCAGGAAATGTATTTCTTTTTTATTCCCCAGGCTATAACCCAAACAAAGGGTATCGTATGTTTCGAATAACACTGCCTCTATCACAGACTCAGCGCCCAGCTGGGTAAAGGCCTCAACACGAAACATATGAATATCATCAGCTTGGTTGAAAGAGCATTTCATAGTACGGCTATATGGCTAAGAATTGGGTGTACACAACTTAGGAAAAGCAAGATGGTAGTTTGCTTACTTCTGATACACATCTCCAGATACATATACTTCCGCACCGTAATGTTCCATTCTCCGTAGTTGTAATATTCAAAATTCTTTGCGCCATAATTTAAGTGTTACCATCGGCTATTTCAGCTTGTACATACCATGTTAATTAATGCACATATTGCCATCGAGCCTCATTCGGCCATTCGGATGCTTCTCTACTAGATGTATATGTCACTCAATGTAGATTCGACAATAAAGGCTCTACCGTCACCAAGTTCTCTATTGTCTTGTGGTTTACAGCATGTCTCTACTTGTTCATTAAGAGTAAAACGTTTGGCTATTGTCGTAATTCAGAAACCGTTCGAATAAGACTGCTTAGATATCATAGGAGGCGAGATATTTTGACGCATTATTTATAGGAACAAATGCATTGGTGTCACTTTAGAGAGTGGTATATCAGCCCAGTAGAAGCTTGTTGAAAGCTAAATCCGCTGTCATCGTTTGTCATCTCGGGGTTCATATTACTGTGTACTTCTTCAGAGCCTAGGCTGTTTTCCCTTAGGTTAAAGATCAAGTTGCTGTGCTCAATGAGCACGACGTGGTGAATCTTAACTTGATTTTTTTATCGCAATAAAACATTATGGGAACCGATAATGTTTGCATCTTGAAAATCTCAATTAACCTGAGCTATACCACGAATAGCCTGCCGATGTGGTGCTACATGATAGATAAATGGTGTATAATGGCACGAAATGTTAATTAATGTAATGACTGGTGGCATTTTAATACTTATTTAACCGGGATGTCGATAAATAGAGTGAAATATGGTGGCAAGTGATATATATCTCTCAACTTAAGCTCAGCGTATACAGTATGACTAGTGTTTATTGAACTAGTCAAGTTTAGATTTGATCCCACAAATGAAGCTATTGTATGATGCCACATGGAGAGACATAATGAAAAAATATTTCTTTTTATTTCAGGGTTAATCCTCAGTTATATTACAATCCGTGATATCATCACAAAGAAATATAATAGGGCGGAATGTCCTGTGATGGTTATTCCCATCTAGAAAATCCAAGAACCCAGAGACTACTGTTACAGGACTTGACCCTTATTTACCACAATAAATTCGTATTCCAAAGCAACTACCATTCTAGTAGCACACAGAAATATGATTAGAATCTCAATGGCAATATCCATCTTCATTTCACTATTCTTCGGGCCAGCACTTGTTTGTACCACATCGGAGTTCAGACCCAATTGGGCCAGAATTGGCTCGTCTTATAAGGGTCATGTGACCCTAAACAATAAACCTTCTTTCTCCTTGACTCCTAGACATTACTGATGAGAACTTGTATTATTTGCGCAACGAATCCGATATTTTCACAATGAGTCGTATGCGTCATCGACAGTGAATTCAACCACATGAACCCCTTTTAAACTTCATGGATTTTTATATCATCTATAGTAGCCATCTATTGTCTTTACAACGCAATCAAGGTCATCACCCACCTTACAAATCTCACCCATTCAACCCCTTACCAACCAACCCTCAAAACTGCCCCCACCATCACCACTTTACCCTAGAACCCCCGTCGTCGCAAAGAAATCAGAAACCCACCGCGCATCGCAACCTCCACCAAAAACCCCCATCGTCAATTCTGCCCTCTACAAACCCCGATCCACCCTGAAAACCCAGAAATTACCTCGACCCCACTGCGCTTCTACCGGCTCCCCTCTTGCATCTCCCGAAAACCCTGCGCAAACAGCAACCAAAGCCTCCCTCCCCCAAACACCCCGCGAAATCAGCCACGTGCCCCGAATACCAGAGCAGCGCTATCGATCCAAGCGACTTGTCCGGCGATAACCGAATATCCGCCTCCGCCGTCCCCCATTGCCGATTCTACAAACTAGACGATCCCACCGTTTCATCCAACGCTACCCACTGTGATTCCTAGTTCATTATTGAGCTTGGTTCCTTTGGCGCTGCCTATTACTGGTACTGCTTATCGCCCGGCTTCGGCGCACATAGCCCGCAATGCCTGGTCTTCCGAGTATGTTGCCGCTCCGGGGTTGCCACCCCTTGGCTTGCTATATGACTGCTCGCTAACATATCGGATACTCTAGCTTCGGTCGACCTTGACGAATGTATTGCGCGATTATACAAGAAGGAATTACTGGCCGAGTCGGTAATCGAAGCAGTATGCGCCAAAACGAAGGAACTATTGATGAAGGAAAGCAACGTCGTCCACGTCAGCTCACCAATTACTGTTGTCGGCGACATCCACGGGCAATTCTATGACCTCATCGAAATCTTCCGTATCGGCGGTTACTGCCCCGATACCAACTACCTCTTCCTTGGTACGCCCTTCTGCCCGCCACCCTTTTGCTGTAATCCCATACTAATGACCCGCTAGGCGACTACGTCGACCGCGGCATGTTCTCTGTCGAAACAATCTCCCTACTCGTCTGCCTCAAACTCCGCTACCCAAACCGCGTCCACCTAATCCGTGGTAACCACGAATCCCGCGGCGTCACCCAATCCTACGGCTTCTACACCGAATGCTCCCGCAAATACAACTCGCCAAATGTCTGGCACTACTTCACCGACATGTTTGATTTCCTCACTCTCTCCGTTGTCATCGACAATCAAATATTCTGCGTCCACGGTGGCCTCTCCCCGTCCATCCACTCCATCGACCAAATCAAAGTCATCGATCGTTTCCGGGAAATCCCACACGAGGGTCCAATGGCCGACCTCGTCTGGTCCGACCCCGATGCCGAAAAAGACGAATTCTCCCTAAGTCCCCGAGGCGCCGGCTACACCTTTGGTGCCCAAGTGGTTAAAAAATTCCTCGCAGTCAACGGGATGTCCCATATTCTTCGAGCTCATCAACTCTGTCAAGAAGGCTACCAAGTTTTGTATGACGACTTGCTAAGTACAGTGTGGAGTGCCCCGAATTACTGCTATCGATGTGGCAACATGGCGAGTGTATTAGAGGTTAGGGCAGGCGGTGAGAGATTTTTTAATGTATTTGCGGCGGCGCCAGAGAATGATATGCATAGGGATCTCCAGAATGGCGGCATGGGCAATAAGGGGCCAGATGCACTGCCAGATTACTTCTTATGAGTACTGGGTCTAGGAAGATATTTCGTTGTTATAGAAGGTGATGGTGTATGTGGTTATGATCGAGAGGCTAACATCTGGGTTCCATGACTTTGGGATCTTCACTGCGGATTGTTGATACCATTGTTTTCTCATTTTCACTTCATGTTTATATTCCCCAAGAACTCAATACTGAGTGTAGTTCGTTTTATATGGATGATATCGAATTCTGCGTATCCACGATATAACCCTGGCTTCAGTGCATGACTAATCAAACTACATCTTCCCACGACTGTTTAATTTTTTTTAACAAGAACAAAAGCGCAAACTTTGAAATATCAAGACGCTGGTAAAGCAACAATTCGTTGTTTCAAAAGAGATAAAATAGCTAGATCAGGAAATTCGTAAAACGGCCGTCTTAATGCCATAGAAATAAAGGCACGGTTGAAAAGATTCCGGCATTGGCATAAGAATGGAGCAACAAGAAACAAAAGACAATCCAACACAAGAACAAGCAAAGGACTAATCCAGCTCTCACAGAGTGCCCGGAAGTCTGCCCCGCAGTTATTCCGTTTTCCGTCTTGGAGTCGGCGATAGCCCATCAGCCGACTGGGAGGGAAGATGAACTTGCGTTTGGGGGTATTATAGTCATGAGAAATATATGTGGAAGCAAGAGAGAAGAAACAAGACAAGCTAAGGATTCTGACGCCTTGGTATCCCAAATTTCCACCCGGGATCCGACTCAGATTATCAGGTCTTTTATGGCCATTGTAGTAGCTGGGTCGGATGTGATCGAGTATAAACAGGGACATCTGCGAAGAATTTGTTCCTTAGTATCCTGTTTACCAGTCCTTGGTAATGTCGAAAGACCACTCAAACTCCAGATGCTTCTTCTTGTCGTCATCGACAAACGAGGAGATAGCCTGGTAGTGGCCACGGGCAATCATTCCACTGGGAGCCTCCTCCTCCTGGACTGTATAGGGGGAAAACATGTTAGTTCATGGAGCATATCACGGGTTTATTCTTGGGATTGGTGATGAGGCTGTGCAAAAGGGATACCAAGTCACTGAGGCCCGGAACCTGATGCGCGGGGCTGTCTTCGAGACCAAAGAATAAGAAAGGGGTAGGCGGGATTAAACATACAGCGCTTGGTGTAAACAGGCTGCTTATCGGTGTTAGGAGCGTAAGAACCCTGTGAAGAAGGATGCATATTAGCTGGTGTTCCCATGGTCGTACAATGGAGGCGCCTCGAATATTCGGGTACCGGTGTCCTAGACGTCTGTCCCTCGCTGACAAGGGTTATCAGGGGTTATCCGAAGTGACAGTCTATAGGATATCGCAAGAATCAAAATGCGAGGGGCGAGGGGCAACATACAATCATCTCAGAGTCCTTGGAGACGCGGATGCCCTTGCGCTTGACGACCTGAACGTAGTGCAGACCGCTAAGAATCTCGTGCTGGACCTTGAAGGTAGCAGCCATAGTAAACTTGGCGCCCTCCTTGATCTTAAAGGGCTTGTCCTTCAGGGTGGTTTCGCTGCCAGGCGCCGAGAGATCGATTTTGACGGGGTCCTGGCCCTCAGACTCCATGGTCAGAGACAGAATGATGCAGACACGAGGGTCAGAAGCGTCAGACAGGTCAGCGCCGCCACCGAGACCGAGGGACTGCTTGTAGCGCTGAAGAGACTCATCGTTGGCATCTAGGAGACATTGAGGTGTTAGCACAATTATTTGACTTAGATATTTGCGACCGGTCGCAGATTCGGAGGCAACAGCTCTCTCTGTGAAGGCATTGAAGAAACGCCATATAATCAGAGCATCCAATGGACCAATATATGCTTAATCAAAGCAAGGCTAATGCTGAGCCTCGCCGAGAAAACGATCATGGTATACAAGGAGGGGTATGGAGGCTGTGTAAGAAACACAAAGCGAGAAGATGATATGACATACCCATCTCGTGGTAAGCAGCCAGGGACTGCTTGGGCTGGGAGAGCTTGTAGCCCTGAGTCTCCTCGGGCATGGTTTCGTCGTCGTGAGAGGCCATTTCGAAAATGTGGTGATGCGGTTGGCTGGTTGTCTGGTTTTGATGGGAAGTGATTGCAATGGTTGACGGCAATTCTGGTGGTTAAAGGAGGGGTGGGTGAAAGCGGGGGGGGGGATGAGATCAAGATGAGAATCGGCGGAGGGTGGAAAGGAAGATAACTATAGAGTAGAATGGCAACAGACAAGATATAGTGCACAGATTAACAAAAGGAGCAGCAGGAAAGGGGAAGAAGAGGCCAAAAATGAACAAGCGAACAAAATAGTAGCTTGATAGAGACCCGAGAAGGCTGAGGAGCTCCTTCTAGCGTCTAGCTTCTAGCTTTCTAGCTACTAGCTTCTAGTAGCATGCATCTCCATGCTGGCCCAATACCATGGAGGAGGCGGGATGGATGGCTCCCCGTCTTTGGCCTCAACTGAATGGATAGACGGCACAGTACCCATAAGACACAGCTCCTTGTCCTTTGCCATAGCGCCCGTACCTAGCTCAGCTGCAGCTAAAATATCCACTGTCAGAGCATCATCAGAGCATCAATCAGGGCATAGTAAAGTAACAGCGAGGAAGCACGGCTACAACTTCTATCACTGGCAACAATGGCCACGAGAACAAAAGACCTGGGGACCGCGGAGCTTCAAGTGGGGAGCTATTGTTCACTCCTAGCACGGTGAAAGGGGCTCACTTTGGGCCAGCGGAAAGGAATGTTCATTCTTGTTACTAGAAACTGGGTCTCTTTGAGAAACGAGACTGGTACAGGACAAAACATTTGGGGATAGAGTGTCACCCTTGAAGTCAAGCAAGTTCTCGTGCTGCAGCAAAAAATGGGCGGGGTTTGTTATGGTTACAAGAGAGTAGCCAGCCAACAGATGGCTAGGGCCTTGTATTGGCAGTATCTGATCATGATGCCATGAGTCGGTCAGGCTATGGGGCCAGGCAACGGGCTCCAGAGCAGGGCCAATGAGGGGGGAATGTATGGGCTCTTTTCTTTGGCTCTGGGGAGGCAAATGTACTCAAAATTGGGTGAATGCATATGGAGAGGACGGAAGACGGGGCCGCCATATTGAGGATGGCAGCCCAATGGCAAAAACAATTCAGATATAGGTCATTATGAGTTCTTTAATATATGGTCTTGCTTACTCGTGTTCTGCTACTAGCCTTGGGGTAAGCTACAAGACTCATGATGTTGTAGATTCTGTAATGAAGAATTTTCATGTTCTTTCCTATGCAAAGTCTGAGTGATGCTGTGTTTTACGTTGCAGAGGAAGGAGCTTGCGTCGTCGATTTCGTGGCTTGATCATGCAGATTTTTCATTAGAAACCCGTACCTAATATAGAGATTTCTCAAGAGATAGTGAACATGCAAATTGTATATGTATATTGAAAAATAAAATTTGTTTTCATGGATAAATTGATTGTCTTGTGTTTCTTAGGGTTTACAGGGTCTCGCTCACCAAAAATTACTCTAATAATTGCACATTAATCACCTAACTTTTCGAGCATCATGACATCTTCCATATATTACTATTGCACACACTATGGTGCTCTTTTTTTTCTCTACAAAAATTGCAGCTACAAATAATTTCGGGGTTTGTCACTGCCATGTGTCTATTCTCACTAGTCAGGGCATTTCCATGAACCCCTTACTTGATGTCCACCACGATGGCGGATTGGCACTCCACAATCATGTCGATGTGGAGAAGCTCCATTGGAGCCGAGCGACGGCTGGGAAAACTCGGTGAAGAAGGTGAAGATTTCAAGTACCTTAAATCTAGAAACACAAACACCAGACCAAGGTCGACTTCGGTCTCTCCGTGATACATTGCCTCATGCTGGATGCGACTTATCTGTCTCAAGTTGGTTCAAACCCAAATCGTGCCCGTAGCATACAACCTGCGGTGTCTGCCATAGTAACCCATCCGTTTTTAAACAATTCATGTCACAGGCTAACTAGTCTCCAACAATCCTAAGAAAATTCACCATCCACTTGTCTGAAGCTCGATCATCTCCACCAAACAATTCTGGTCATGTCGCCTTGTCCTGTTTCCGGTCGTCCTTCTCTCCTTCTGTCATATCCAGGCCAGCTTGCATAAAACCCAGTGGATGAGTTGTGCAAACCAGAGTCTCCCTTTTGTTTGATTATCCATGGTTCCAAACACCAGAGAAGTGAATCGTGTCCACGACCCTAAACCTAAACAGACCGTATCCTGGCCCCGTCGCCAATAGCAACGAGAACGTTATTGGATCCATTTTTACTGGCACTTTGCTGAACATGTTCTCGGCAACCCTCCCCAAGCCAGGGCCTTCCTGACTACTGCAGAATTGCCCCAACCAAAATACACAAGTGGCAGCCCAATAGTGGAAAGAAGAAAGGGAGACCCCGTATTGAGCATCGTGGCTCATTTCAAGAGTCGATCTAGAGGATCGTGTCACTGGCGTTGAGGAAGGACATTGGGGATTAAGGTGGGTCTTGATTCCTGTACCTTGAGATCATGATGTCAATAAATAAAGTAAACACCAGAAAGAAAAACAACAACAGAAAATGTATACACAACTTTGGTTAGAGTTGCGGGTTGTCAGCTCAGATGCATGCGATGATTCTTACATCAGACGCAAGATACCTCGCAGAATGCAGATGCACTGCAGCCCCGTCTCGCCGCCAACCGCCGGCATTCAAAGAGCTTGCAGATTATAGTTCATGTAACTAAAAACAATGATCTTGTATAGGGTTGTCACAAATATGAATTCAAAGATTATAATATGTGGATTGGCGTTTATAGCAAAGGCTGCATCCGAACTATAGGTGAGAATTCAGATATAGGTGCGCTTGGCGTAATGAATCCAACTTGCAATGATTCAGAGAAAAGCTATCCTCGTAGTTACTTTAAACTATGACAATGGCACCGAACTTAACACGGGCTAGAAAATAACAGCGTTATTGAACAAGTTATTATGCTAATCTCTGCTTCGTCAATTGAAACGATGCATCCGTTTTTTTCAACCCTCGTGATCCCCATAATTCTACCATATGTCACAGTATCGTTCGCCCAAATATTATGGCCTGCAACTCTTTGTTGAGAACGTCCGCGCTCTTTTGATACAAGGGCAATCTCTCTTTCTGTCCCCAGACGCGGAACAGACGCCTGTGCTCAAATGACGTCGTGAAATTTCTGAAATTTGACATTGATTGAAGCGAAGCGCTGAATTCACTCGGTCAGATCAGCTCAAGTCAATGCCAGAATATGCACTAACAGTCTGTTTCCGGAAACACGCGCTGGCCCACGCGTGCCTAGTACGGGCGTCTGTATTACTACCGACCGCGAGTGTCGTCAAAAGTTATGCACTAACAGTTGGCTCAAATCAATTTCCCATATACAGCATTGAAATGATGAAGGATTGCCGATTTTAGCCAATCAGAGAGCACCATGCTCCGCGTCGGTGTGTAGATCCTGTTAGTGCAGTACTCCTCGCTGTAAGAATGGCTCAGTGTACAACAACTGCAATGGTTCATCGACAGGTTGCCTATTCGTTGTTGCCTCCGTAAGGGAGCAAGTCAGCAGCAGCTTCCAAACCAAGAATCAATCAAATAAGCAGTAGATGGCGTCTTACTATGGCTGCTCCCACATTGCCCCGCATATCCGTAAAACGAAACCCTCTTCTCAAACACTCAGATAACTTAAAATCAATCAAACTGTGATATCACGAATTCATTCCCTTGTTCGTCAGCATCATCAGCTTGTCGATATAGGTCCCAGACTCCACAGCTGCTTGGCACACCTAAACCCCAGAATCGCGATAAAAGAACCGAGCAAACTACCGCGCACCACCTTCATAACTCACCTCACCCACCCGCTGTCAACAGAGTCCAACCGCCGACCTTCCTAGACACATTGGAACCACTATTCAATCACCACGAACCATTGCTGTGTTCGTCCGCCGAGACCTGGCTCTATTTTTCTTTCCCGCCATCGAACTTGATCCAATCCACTTCTTTTTATTCAACAAAAAACACGCCTTAAGGCACATCAGCATCCGCCGTACCGCATATCCAAAAAGCTGTCACAGATTCTAGAGCACGCCCCTCACACGCCCCTAGTCCTCCACGGGACTACAACATAATTAGCTGCCGCTTCCGAGCCCTGGTCCCTATTTTATTCTCGACCCTGCGCGACCCTCCACCTCCGGTTTCCACGAGTTTTTTCTCTTCATTTTTTTGTTTAATTAATTTTCCAATCTTATTATCTTTCTCTACCACTCCGCCTTTTTATTCTCCATTTTTACTTCTCTTTTATTTTCTTTTGGGTACGCACTATCTCTATGTCTCGTTGCTTTTCCGAGTTTTTCTTTGTTTTGTCTCTTGAGATTATCTGAGCATCGCACAAAAGCTTGCCGACGGCCCTGCTTATTTTCATTTCCCTTCTGACGATTTCTATAACAGGAATACTACGGCTTGGACCTCGCGTTTAATATCACGGATTATTTCGCGATACCCACCGTTCCACGAGTTGATTGAGATTAGTCGTCCTTGCCAATCCATCTGATACGCAAGAACCACAAACAAATATCTTTGCGATATCCGTTATTTGCATCGATATTGTTTTCCGCCTCATTATTCCACGATTTGACTATCGCGGTTTACAATAATTATTTCACATATCTACACAATGGAATCCCCAGTTCCTTCAACCGTCACGTCGCCGGCGCCTGCTGATGCGCGCCGTCTTCCTGGTCGTATTAACCCTCTTCTCGTTGAGGAAGTCCCTTCTCGTATGTCACCGCGCGTCGATTTGCCATTCTTGGCTCCCACCATGATCGCAATTGTCGATATCTTCCTAGATTAACGACAAATTACATGCGATAGCGAAGCTGCTTTAGAAGCGCATCCGTATAATATTCATTCCATTTACTAACTCACTCACAGATATTGAGCTGATCGCACGTCGTCGTTTGGGCCAAACAAAGCTGACTCCTAAGTTGGTTGGTGCTGGTTCCAATGCTGCCCCTCTCGGCTTCTTCGATTACGCGCACCTACGCGCTCCTCTCCCTAAGGGTATCGTTTCCGGCATCTTCAAGTCTTCTCCCAGTTCATACTTCCTGATGCGTCGCAGCCAGGATGGCTATATCTCAGCGACCGGCATGTTCAAGGCTGCTTTCCCCTGGGCTGAGGCGGAAGAAGAAGAGAATGAGCGCATGCACATCAAGTCTCAGGCTACCACTAGCCCTGAGGAGACTGCTGGCAACGTCTGGATCCCCCCTACTCAGGCTTTGGAGCTTGCTGCGGAGTACAAGATTGGGGCTTGGATCAAGGCCCTTCTCGACCCTACCCCAATCGCTCCTACCTACCCGGCCGATGGTTCCCCTCCCAAGAAAATTGTTGCCCCTCCCAAGTACGATCTGAGTGGTAACCCTATCGAAGCTCCTACTCTCGCCCCTCCCGCTGCCGGTACTCCTTCTCTTGCTCGTACCCGCGGCCGCCGCTCTTGCAGTCCTACCAAGGCCGCACCTCCTACACCTGCCAAGCGTTCTATTGCATCGCCGAGAAAGAGAGCGACTCGTAAGGCCGCTTCCGTTGAGCCCAATGCTGAGGAGACTGCTCCCGTTAAGGAGACCAAGACTCGTACCAGAAGGACTACCAAGAAGTCTACCAAGGAGTCATCTGTTGCTCCTGAAGAGCCTGTCATTCCCGAGGAGCCGCTTAAGACTGTGGTTCCTATTGAGGAGAAGGCTACCCTTCCTACCCCTATGATGTCCTTCATGACTGGCGAGCCTCCTTCTGCCGAGGAGACCAAGCGCATGATGGATGAGGCTCGCGAGATGGTCGAGGCCGCTAAGGCTGAGGTGTCCATCAAGGTCGAAGAGGAAGAGGAGGAGAAGCCTAAGCGTAAGGCGGAGGAGATATCCGCAGATGATCAAGAAGATCCCAATGTTGCAGAGCAAAAGAGTGATGAGGATGAGGAGGAGCGTAGATCCAAGAAGATCAAGACTGAGGCCGAGCAACGGAAACGGGTCGTGCGCCGTCGTGCTTTCTGGGGCATATCGGCGACTGTAGCCGTCGGGTACGTATCCTCTGTGGCTTTTGATGTTAGTCCTGATTTGCTAACTGTGTGTAGCGCTTTGGTTCCGTGGCTCATGGGTGCTATGTAATTTGTAGATAGTCGTCTGGTTTGTTTTCTGTTCTTGGTTGTCACTTGGTCATGTCATTTTCTGCGGTTCCTCCGTTGTCTTTCCTGCGTCGCTATTGGTTTCTTGGGTAGCTTGTTTTTCTTGTTTCTTTTTGATATTCTCTTGGTCCTTCCGTTGGGAAAAAGTTGCGGTGGTTGGTTCTGTTCTTGGTGTTTTCATTCTTCTAGCTTTGTTCTGCGTCTCTTGATTGTTCTTTGGCTTTACGGGCAACGCAACTTCTATGCTGTGAACGGATACGTTCTTTTTCTTTCCCTTGGGCTGCTGTCTCTCAAAGGTCTCCCAGGCTCGGCCAGACGGGGACAATACTTCATGATTCGTTATTGATGGCCGCGAATGGCGGGCGGTGGACTTTGGAGGGACGGACGTCTTCTGTTTTCTTACATTTTTCCTTTCCCTTGTTTCTTATTTACTTTACCCTTTTTAACTTCACTACATTTCATGCCCCCTTCACATTGTTACTCACATCATTGCACATTGATTTTATTTGTTTTCACTGCGAGTTGCTTTTTGTTTGTTTTTCTACATACCCCCCAGTTCTTTTCTTCATGGGTTGAACCAGTCGATTTGGCTCTATGGTCAAGTCGTTGATTTAATCGTGTAGCTTAATTGGATGGCCTTTGGCCATCTTTAAAATATTACGCATTTATTAAACTATTAAACTTAGTATTGTGTTTAAACTTTTGAATGTAACCACGCCATTGTGGACAATGTAATCAAGTGGAGCTTTTCTCGAACTGAACGCTTCTGTCAAAGGTCTACAGATTTGGAGTCTAGCGCGTATCTCGAGTGGCGTAGCGTTAATATCTGGCCAAGATGTCTGAAAATTAGCATATGCCTATCTTGTTATACTCAATAGTAGGGCTTATACCATATATAACCCTTAAAAATATAACCACGTGATATTCATTATTATTATTTCCCTTCATAGTGAATTTCCTATTCGGGAACTCACAATAACTCGTGACCCGGTGATCCTGGTCTCCACACTCCCGGTAGTTCTCCATATACATGTTGTCTCACCTGGCACCGAACGATGTCCCATGACGGTGCGTTTAGAGACTAGGGAAGATTGGGGATAACCAAAAATAGAGGGAAGATGAGAAGAGATGGATACTGGATAATTGTTACGAAGATGGCTATGGATGGGGGCTAATGGCAGATTTGGAGATGGTAGGCGGGTAGGAGCGGAAGAATGGGAAGGGGATGGTTGGGGTTGGGTAATGTATAAATATTGGATTTTGGCATTTTGATTTCGAGATGATGTAGTTTCAGAGATTCTTTGATTATCTTGATTTTCCTTTGTTGAGATGAATAGATTTGTGTTTGTGCAACGTCGGGGGTTTTCCGGGACGGCGATGGCACGAAGGAAGGTGTATGGGTTCATAGGGTTGGGCCAGATGGTGAGTTGCTTGGGATATCGGATGAAAGGATTATAGGCCGCCAATTGGAGGCTAATAATGATGAGTAGGGATTTCCTATGGCCATGAATCTGAGGAAGAGTCTAACAAAGGAGGATGACTTATATGTCTACGATATCAACCCTACAACCACCCAAAGGTTCAAAGATACTCCCGACCTGCGGGGTACCGCCGATGGACCTACTATCCATATCGCTAGTAACCCCCTTGAAGCAATAATCCCCTCTGTAAGTCCCTTCCCATTATCCCACTTACGCCAACTGACCATCCATCCTCCCAGTCTACCATCCTAACTTCACTCCCCTCCTGTCAACCCGCCCTCTCCCTCTTCAGCGCCCTCCCCTCCAAAATCCCCCCAAACACCCCACCCAAAACCTTCCTCGACACCTCCACGATCGCCCCGGCAACCTCCTCTCACATCCGCACCCTCCTGACCCCCCACACCTACCTCGACACCCCAATATCCGGCGGTGTCTCCGGTGCCACCGCCGCCACCCTAACCTTCCTAGTCGGCCTCCCGCCCAAATCGCCCCTCCTCCCGTCAATAATAGCCCATTTGCGCCCCCTGGGAAAGACATTCCACGCCTGCGGCCAACCCGGCACCGCCATCGCGTCAAAACTAGCAAACAATTATCTTCTCGCCGCCACCAACCTTGCCACCGCGGATGCCCTATCTCTCGGTATATCCCTCGGTGTCAACCCCGATATCCTGACAAAGGTAATCTCTACGTCCACGGGCCGTTGCTGGCCCATAGACGTGAATAACCCTGTCCCGGGAGTCATAGCAGAGGCACCCGCGAGCCGTGGATATACAGGAGGTTTCTCTGTGGGGTTGATGGGAAAGGATTTGGGATTGGCGAGGAAGGCGGGAAAGGAGGTAGGTGTTGATTTATGCCTGGGGGACAATATGGGGAAGGTGTATGATGATGTAGGAGCGGCAGGATACAAAGGCAAGGACTTCTCAGTGGTTTATGAATGGATGAAGAGGAGGAAGGAAGATAGAGAAAAGGGAGAGGATGGGGCCGATTAGTAGTAATATTGCTGTGTGTATTCATCAAATTATTTGATTTCTATCTATCCTGTATGTGATATCGTGACATTTGGGTATCATCATTGCATCAACTTCGCATTCTCTGAATCATCATCATCACTACTTTCCTCTTCATCACTTTCTTCCTCTTCACTTTCCTCTTCACTTTCCTCTTCCTCATCCTCCTCTTCTTGTTCCTCATCCTCCTCCTCCTCCGTCTCCTCACTCTCTTCGTCCCCTTCACTCTCCGCCAACCAATCATCTAATGTCTTCTCTCCCATCCCTGTCGCAACTCCTGAAACCGACGACGCTCCCGACACCTCCCCACTCCCATTGCCGTTCCTCCCCCTCACTGCTTCGGCCAATCTTTCCGCTGCTGTTACCGCCTTCCTCTCGCTCACTCCTACATACTCCTCGCGGCCAACTTCTTCGTCCCTTAATCTCCTATCCGGCTCATCACCTTCCTTAACCCACTTCGGCAATCCTTCGTACCCCCGAATACCATGAATCCCACCAACTCCACCAAGAACCAACGTCGCCGAACCCAAAAGTAAACCCTTTCGAGTCTCCGAAGGACTTGTTGCCTGTGGAACCGGCTTTGGCGCCAGCAGCATCAACGTCGCCAATTGTGGGACGCCGAGAAGTGATTTGTATAGGCGAGCGCGGTCACGCAGGTCGTATGATGTATCATACCTAATTAACGAAAGAACATATTCCCACAACTTGACAATGATATGCTGATCCTCGTCTGTCTCTTGTTCGACTGTGCCAAAGCCATTCATGACATCATCTCCAGGAATTCCTTCAGTCGGCATCTTTTTCTCCTTGGCCCCCTCTGTCTCCGATTTGCGGTTGATATGATGCAAATAGACCTTTGCCGCCAATAGCAAGATTTGCCTCTTAGCATCCTCTGGCTCATCTGTAAAATCCCTTAATAAAATTCTCAAGACATCCGGTGCAATGTTGTCTTCACCACCAAGCCCCGAGAACTCGCCAACCAGCCATATGATAGTCGCGCGCGCCTGCGGCTCTGTTGCCGAATCGAGGTTCCTGGCAAGGCGGATGACGGTGTTCACATGGCCCTTGGGATCCGCCTGGATCAAATGACGGATAACAGTAAGTGACTCCGCAGCTAATGTTCCGTCTAAACTCGTAATCTGTCCTAGCAAAAGGCGAAGGCAGCGGGCGCCAGTTTGGGCATCTGACTGGGCACATCGCCCGATAGCTCTAACGGCCTCTCTTTGCAAGGCTTTATTTGCCGTGCTTCTCGCGAAGTGTTCCAACTCGTTGAGAATTAAGCCCTTGGTGTGAGTTGATGAATGGGGAAATATGAGAGTCAAGACTTCCAATTTAAGTTCCCAGACAGCCACAGGGTCTGTGGTCCGGACGAGGAAATGAGAGGAGTATTTGGCGAAGGCTTCAGGACATTGCAGGCAAACGGCCACAATGTTGTACATGGCGACTTGCTGGATATCGGTTGTTGAACGGAGGAGAGACACTAGCGGTCCAATGGCGTGTGTGAGATACGACTTGGTGCCCACATCAACGTAAGCACGTGTGACTGCCAAGATAACTCCAGAGCTCCGACTATAGAGTAAAGGCTTAATGCTTGTCAAGAAAAGTTCGAGGTCCTTATCTAAGATAACTTCCTCATCAAAATCTTCCACTGGGGCATCTGCCTCCTTTGTTTCTGCAGATGTTGCCTCTCCGTAGAAATCCTGGAGATCATCACCAGTCGAAGCTTCTTTCTTACTGGCTTTCCGTCTGGGTACCCTCTTTGTCTTCCTGGGGAAACACTTCCGCGTATAGAACGTTAACAGCCGGATCGTCGCAATCTGGCCCCACTCATCCATATCCAAAATCTTTCTCACTAAACCCCTATACTGTCCATGAACCAAATCTAGTCTCTCCGGGCAAATCTCTAAAAACACACTCACGGCCGCACCTGCCACGAAGTACTTATCACCCATCAATGTCCCCAGGTACTCCATCAGCGCCGGCCCCTGGCTCGGATCCAAGCGATAACATTTGGGAATTGCCAAGGCCGCTGCCTTCCGCACAAATGGGCTCATATCACCGACACCCTTCTTGATAGCTAGAGAGACGATTTGGCTGATGACAGGGACGCGGATACCAGACATAGTCTTGAGGGCAAGAGCGCGGACTTGCGGGTTGCTGTCGGATAGTGACTTTTGAATCGTGTTGATGGATAGAAGAGCGAGATCTGGTTCTTGTTCGGCATGATGGACGAGGTAGATGTACACTAGTTTCTTGATTTCGAGGTTTGGCGAGGCGACGTTTTTGACAATGGAAGAGAAGAATGGGAGTGTTTTGTGGTTGCGGTACATCATCTGATCAAGCCGAGGGGTTAGTAGTGAAAATCTTGAGATATTGGATAGGCCATGCTAACTTCAATGACTCGTCGTAGACCATCAAGGATATCGCGGTCGCTGCGACTATCAAGAAGCTTCTTGATTTGCGTACGGTCCAACGGCCGCGCAAACCGCGGGTTTAACCGTGAAGATTGTGCGGCATCGAGAGTGAGATCGCGAGCTGAAAATATGCGAATTAGCCACTATTCCCGCCATAAAAGCCACCATCGCAACCAAACTCACCACTCTCAATCAGAGAGGATATCCTCGCAATAGACTCCATAGCGCCTCTAAATTGATGCCTGTTGTAACAGGCTTTAGAAGTTGAAACTGAAACGACAGAGAATGGAAATGGCCAAATGGAGGCCGGTATTGATCTATATGAAAAGAAGGATGATAATACCCCACGAGACCCTTTTGCAATGGCTCAGTTCTCAGGCTTGTGATAGCCTGCGTGGGGTTGATGAGAGCTTGGTTCGTGGCGGGAGCTATAGCACTTTGAATTGGCAGGGGTTACGATTACTCAGCATATATTGATGACCCTAATACAACCCTAGATATATTACCCTATGTTGTTAACGATAGCACCGCGAGATGTAGTTTTTGTATATTTAAATAACTTCAACATCACATTTTGTATTCATATGGTTACCATTTGAAGTCCATCCTTCAGTCTGGATATTTGGGCGATCGTGTTGCTATCAGTTTCACAAACCATGATCTTAATTTCCTATCTTACACCAACGGAGCCCACCTATCATGGCTGACACTCCTCTCATCCTCCCACCCGCAACGCCTTCTCAACTCCTCACACATCTCCTTGCCCACCACTCTCACCCACTAACCCTCGTTATCACCACCCCTCGTCCTACCTTCCATCATCTCCTCACCTCTCACATCCTCACCAAACTAGCCGCCCACCCTACCTCCCGCCCCACTCTTCTCTCTGCCAACCTTCAACAAACAGCAACCGCCAGTCATATCCGGGTCGTATTCACTCCTACAGTTTCCCATTTGCGCGCATGGCTTTCGGTATTCACCAAAGAGTCCTCACGGGTCCCAGAGCCCCCAGGATATGAAGAAAGACCCGAAGGGCCTATGCCGTGGTTGGTTGTATATGGGTTTGTGGGTATTCATAGGGAAACAAGCGAGTGGAGTGGCCAAGGGATGATGAACACATTAGCGACCTTTGTCGAAAGTGGTATTAGGTCAAAATTTCGGCCGGTCATAGTGGAGTGTTCAAGCCCGAGCCTCCATAGGGATTTATCTAGAAACCCAGAAGAGAGCCATGAGGATCCAGAAGAGAACCATAAGGATCCAGAAGATGAATCGACAGTCACATGGGGAGAGATTGCCGCTGAGGAGATTCCACTACTTGGCTATAAACAAAGTGGGGATATCCGGATATCGAAGCGAACGGTTTCTATTGCCCAGATTGTCTATCGTTGGTTCAAGTATGAAGACGTTCCGTGGATAGATGACTTTGGGGCAAATCCAAAAGGCGAGGTAGAGTCCGAACAATACGGGAGTCAAGCTGAAGCTGATGCCGAGATGTCCCAAGCTGATGATTTGACCACGAATCACGATAATTAGGGAATTGACATTGAGGAGCACAATAAAAAAGGACAAGATAATACTAGGAACTGAAAAGGCAGAATAAAATCATTCAGAAATCCACCAATAATTCAATAATACAATATAAACAAGCAACAAAGAGGGTATCGCGTACTCAAAGCATCCAGATCATAAACAGCATAAATCGCCCAGACTATATAGCCAATCATACGGCTTGTTCCATCTCGGTGATATACAACTTAATATGCGCCTCCATCTTGAGATACTCATCGTACGCCGCATGAACCTCGTGTGAAATAGTCTCCTTAAGATCGGCCATCTGCATCCAAGGTTAGTAATATGATCTCCCAATATTCGTTGGTATATTTTGATGTGGCTTACCTTCTTTTCCACCTGTTCAATCCGAACCTTGCGCCTTTCCACATCCTTCACCTTCTCCGTCCTCTCCTCAGACAACCGCTTGTGCATCTCCCTCAACCGCTCCATCGTCTCCTTTGCCTCCCGCGCCCTAGTCTCGCCAGACATCCGCAGCTTATCCATCTTATCCTGCATCTTTGCATTCTTCGCCTGCAGATTCGCATTTTGCCGATCCAAGTCCTTGAACTCGTTCTTCTTCTGCGAAAGAATATCCTGCTGCCGCATATTCCGCATATTTTCCTCCTCTTCCTTGGACAACTCGCCCCCAATATCCCCCAAGATCTTGATACACGATGCAACATCCGCCGAGACCACCGTGAATGAATCCGCACTGGTTTGCACAGCACGGCCCCGACGGTCCAAAGCATCAATATGCGCGTTTTCTTTTTTGAGATGGTTCCCGAGGCTGATCAAGTTCTCCTGCAACTCCACTGGGCTCTGTAAAGCATATGGTCTCAGCTTGTTTGACTCCTGCTTCAACATAATCTGTGTCGCCATCTTCGTCTCCAGCTCCTTTTGCAACTCCTGTTTCTGGACTCTCCCCGCTTCCAATCTCGCGGCCATCTTCTGCTGGGTTTGCCGGAACTCCAGGAGCTGTCTCTTTAGCGCCTCGTTGCGCTCCTCCTTCTCCCTCAACTGTTCTTTCAACGCCTCGCTATTCGCCTGCAACTCCTCCAGATACGCCGCCTTCTCATCGTTATCCTTGTAGAGATCTTCAATGCGATCCTTGACGTTTTGCGCTGCGTTAAAATGGAAGTCAATCACGGGTGTTTGTGCCTCGCGAAACCGGATGAAGTTAATGATGTAGCTGAACAGCTTGCGCACCCGATCTGGCTTCGGGTTATACAAATCATTAAATGTGAAGTCCGTAATTCCACAAATTAATAACAGCCTCCTCATCGACACATAAAACGCCATCAAACTTCTAGTATGCGACGGCATAATCTCCGCATACTCCCCACACACCTCCTCGGCCGCCGCAGCCATTGCTGGATCCACCGTCGGCCTCGTAACATTCAACAAGACGTGTGCAATCCACTCAAAAATCTGCTGAATCTTGTTTGGCTTCGGCTCCGTTATATCCTTGAGGACGAACGGGACACCAATATCACTAATGCATTCGACGATCTCGCTAGGTTTCAACATGAAGAAATCGGATTCGGGGTCGGGCTCGGCTTTGCGTTGCCGTTGCTGGCGTTGCTGGCGTTGTTGTGGGGCCGAGGGGAGAATGCTTTGGCGGGGGCGGTACGACATGGTGGGCAGTGAGAAGGCCGGGGCCGACAGATGGGATGCGCCGGGAGGGAAGTAAATGTGGAGTAGTTGTTGTGAGCTGGTGCGCAAAGCTCGAGATCAAAGCGGGTATTTCGAAATCGCAGATAAGATTTTCACAGAAGAAGGGAGTGCGCTGGATATGAAGACGCTTTGGGTAGTTTGAATGAAACAAAACTTCTCGAAATTCGCAAGGAAGGCGACCTGTGTCCCTGGATATTTTAACTAGGTCTGAACTTCGTGAAACAACGCGTTAAGTTACCGCAGTAACCCCTGTCGCACTTATGGGTTAAACTACTCTGTCGTATTAGGGTTATTGTGTGTGATATTCACATGTTAAATGCAGAGAATAAAGCATGCACTATTTTCTCTGTTAACAAACGTCATATACTGTTCAAACAAAATCTCTTATATCTTAGTTAATATACAAGTTAATCCACTAGCGCCTTTGCCCCCCTAAAAATACAATATCCTTCAGACCATTTAAACCATCTTCAATCTTACATGGCTGGCAAGAACTCCTCTGGCTCAAGCTTATCCACCTTAATCGGCTCCACATCACCCAAAAGTTCCTTCTCTACCATTTTCCACAACTCCTGCTGAGCATTAACGTCGCCGCCGTCTCTCTTAGTCTTGTGAATGTTCTCGGTCTTGGCATCACGCAGCTCAGAGGCAATCGCCGTCTTACGGTGGCGCACAGTCTTCTCCAAGAATTGCGCAACGGGTGCGGGAGTCTGCCAAGTAGAGATACCCTGTTCAGCATCGGCAAGACGGCGTCTTTGGCCAGCCTGGCCAGCACGGCCAAGAACACCAGTGAGGAGGGTGACGGAACGGAGGCTATCGGGTAGTGTCAGTAATCAGAAATCGGCAGTTGTTTGTACAAGTATCGAAACTTACGAATCGTCGTTGGCGGGAATAGGATAAGTAACCCAAGAGGCATCCGCATCAGTATCAATAATACCGATGGTAGGGATATTGGCAAGGCCACACTCATACAGAAGAGTGTAGTTCTCAATAGGGTTCAAGCAGACGACCAGATCCGGTGTTAACGGTCTCGAA
Source organism: Catunica adiposa (assembly GCA_001640685.1). NCBI lineage: Eukaryota > Fungi > Ascomycota > Sordariomycetes > Microascales > Ceratocystidaceae > Catunica > Catunica adiposa. Next base: position 25,008 of record LXGU01000110.1, read on the forward strand.
TCATCCACATGCTTCTCAAACCCAGGCAGCAGCTCATCCTTCTCGTTCACTGCATAAACCTTCAGCCCCTCCAGCAGCCTATCTCTGTTCGTGATAGACCCCGGAGTCCATCTCGTGAAGAGGTGGCAAGCCTTCGCTCTCGTCGCCGCACTCGCGACAATCTCCATCTGCCCCTTTCTCGTTCCGACAAACAAAATAGTCCCTCCTCTATACGCAACCTCCTCTACCACCCTAGCCGCTCTCCTCAAATGCGCCAGCGTCTCCTCCAGCGAAATAATATGAATCCCCTGGCGAATACCATAAATGTACCGCGAGTTATCCGGGTTCCAAACCTTCGCGTTATGTCCCATATGCGTCTGCGCCGCCATCAACATCTCCAACGTAACCTTCTCCGCCCTCGGCGGACTCTTCAAAAACATGTCGGGCGTGTACGCAACCCGCACATCACTACCAACACCCCCCAATTTCTTCTCCATCGAATTATCCCGTACCCTTTCCTTCCTAAACGCCGCATGGTTCTCCGTCTTCGCCAACGTCATCAAATCCTGAACCAAAGTGTTCTCCAATGAGGCCACAGGCTTCGTGGGGATCTTCTGCTGGTATTCAGGAATGTAGGCTGTACCGAGATCCATGCCCTGCCGGATAATTTCACCAGGCGAGTAAGGGCGGCCATCGGGGGCGTGCGTGCGGGTGGGGACGGAACGGTCGTGCTTGGCGATCGAGGTGGGATCGATGGCGGCGGGGGCAGTGGCGGCACGCGGGGCAGGTGTCGGTGTGGCCGTGGGCTTCGCAGTCTCGGTAGTGAGGGTGCGGAACGCACCAGGGGCAAGGCGGCGGCCTAACAATAAATAGAAATTAGCATACCGATAACATCGAATGGTTCGCTGGATTATATCGGGAAGACAAGAGGGTGAGAAGGAGCATGGAGGTGCGGGTGCATTTTCGGGAGACTCGTACCTTGCCGGATGACAGCGGGCCGGAGAACCATATTGTGTAATTTGGGCAATTTTTTGCAAAGTGGTGGCTGCCACAGATTAGCTAGTGACGTCTATTTTGTCGACAAGCCCATTGGTCGTGATGGATCAAGGTTATGTCAGCATTAAATTTGCAGGTCACGTGATTGAAACGGCAGACAAAGGCTATACCGCAACCACAAATACTGAAAATTGACAAGACATCAGTATCCCCCCGTAGCAAGATTAATTCCTCATTATTTTGATTGAGTTAATTTATTTATCCATGATTTTCAAATCACCAATGGCTAATCTTGCTTCAGTATCAACCCCTAGTTTTGGACATCATAATTAACCCTTGAAATTCATACCCCACATTAAAAACCTTGTGTGACATCCGGGCTCAACGTCACTTTCCGAAAGTCACGATCTTCGCGAAGGAACAATCATGTTAAGAGTGGAGATGGATCATTAAACAAAAAGACAACCGCCATAAACATATATATACACTTCCTCCTAAAACTCTCATTCTTCAACACTAAAAGACCATCATCTCACACCACCAAACTCAGAATATCAAAAACCACCTGCCTGCCAGACCAAATATTTCCGCCAGATCACACGGGATTCAATGAATGTAAAATATAAGTTGTTACACCATTTGAGTTGGATATGTTTGTGTGATATAGATGGAATCCAAAGACACCCAAGTAAGAATATATCTTTGAAAGCCAAAAGAAAAGAAACCGAAGAGAAGAGAAAACAACGAGCCTCAAAAAGATGGCAAGAGATCACACGTTGCAGCACCAGGTAGACTAGTGAAAAAATGTAAATAATAACACAGTAAACGTCAGTTAACAAGAGAACGGGACTAAAAAAAAGTCGAGAACAACCCGATGAAAGAAAAGAAACCTTGGACGTCGTAACGATTGCTCGTTCTCGTTATGTTTTTGTGCTGCACTCAAAACAAATCCCGCCTCGAAATACTTCCGTTACTAAACCACCACCATAGCAAAGAAAAAGTGAAAATAAAACAGCCCATAGATAGCAGCCGTCAGACCACGCAGCCCATACAAGAAAAAAGAAGAACAAAAAAAGACAATCATTCCCTCATCATATTAAACAGTATCTCCCCAATCCGTACGTCTTCCTCTACCGGTTACCACTAGTCAGACGAGTGATAGTGAATACACCCAATATGACTACAGACAAGGTAACAATAGCGCCTGGCAGTAGCAACTCATTAGGAACACCAGCAATCACCTGGTCCTGAGCCGGTGAATGGTGATGGCGGCTGTGGCCGCGCGAACGCCGAGATCTCCGGGCTGACGAATCATCCTCCTCGTCAGAAGACTCACTCTCGGAGGTATCGTAGTGCTTCCGGCGCTCCCGAACTGAGGGAGGAGCAGCCGGCTCCGGAATAGACTGCACGTAAGCATTCGGGGGCTTCTCAGCGTCATGAACGAAAAGATCAACCTTGTCTTGGCGACGAGACCGAGCCATGATGATGGCTTCAAGCAGGTCGTTATCATTGGTAATACAGATAGTGTCGCCTTCATCATCCAGGTAGCTAAGGGCGTATCCAAGACCCTCAATCTTGCCGTCCTCGATAAGAGGAGGACCACCAATAATATCAGCTTCATGGCCGAGCTTGGCAGATACGTTGTTGACAAAAATCTCGATACCTTGCGCAGCAGTGACCTGGAGGCGATGCACACGGCCGCTAGGAGACTTGAACTTGAAAGGAAAGGGGATGTCCGCAGGAGACATCTGAGCGGCCGGGGAGCCACCCATCATGGATCTAGGAGGTGAGTCCATACCAACGTGAGAGGCAGAATCATTGGGAGCCAGAGTGTCGTTGATACGGTCACCGCGGGTAAGATCAGGGGACATCATACGCGAGCCCAAGTTAGTTCCGGGATGCATAGCGCTCCCCTCGCCAGAAACCATAGACTCAGATTCGTGATCCAAGGACATCCAAAATTTGTTCCAGGCAGGGCCTTCACTATCGCCACTGGACATGGTGTTGATCTGCTCCAGGGTAGCGTAAGTCAACTTGAGCACGTCAACCATGCCAACAATCTCACCCGTGTCGTTCATGACGGGAAGGTTGAGGTAATGGCCATCTACGACAAAATATTAGTACATGGTACAAAATCACGCAGTTATCAAGTTAAACTTACCATGCATCTTGCGCAGAGCAGCCTGAATCGACATCGTCATAGGAGCAAAATCGGGATGGGGTGTCATGACGCGCACGACACTGCAGGTGTTTGGATCAAGACCGGGAGCAATCACGCGCAGAACAACGTCCTTGCTCGTGAAGATACCCGTAATCTGACCCTGATCTTGCACCAAAACTGCAGTGGTGCGATTCTCCTTCATCATCTGCGCAGCTTCCTTGACTGAGGTCCGCACGCTGACGGTAACAGGTGGCATGCCGGTGAGCACCGACTCAAGCGTAGGACCTGACATCTTGGTGCGCAGAGCCTCGACATACTGGATGATTTGTTGCGGCTGACTGGACCCAAGTTCAGACTGAACACCCTCAAGCGCATCGTACAGCTTGCGCGATGAAGAGTATGCCCGCTCCAGTTTCTCCATAGCGTCGTAAAAGCATTTGGTAATGTCGAGAATGCCCGAAATATCTTGGTTCTCATCCATTACTGGCAAATGGCGGAAACCCTTGCGAACCATCAGGTCAAGAGCATCAGTGGCGCTGGTATCGGTACGAGCACACAATGGGTTCTTAGTCATGATTTCGGCAATCGTGACACTATTGGCCTTGAATCCAGCACCAACCACACGGAAAGCCAAATCCTTGGCAGTAAAGATACCGGCAATACGGTCATCATCATCGGTAACCAAGACACAGTCTTCTCTCTTGGCAGCCATAAGCTGGGCGGCCTCGGCAACAGTGGTGGCCGGCTTGATCTGGAGAGCCGGACTGGGCTTCAAGGCCAGAACGGTGCCCGGGGGGGCCTTGCGGGAGTGGCGAGCACGAGTCGTCAGGTGCTTCTTCTTGGAGAGATCGCTCTCCAGCTTGCGACGGATAGCCTATATGCGAACGGGCCAATTGTTAGTAATCTACATATTTTTGTCCAACGTGAGCATTGGCACTGTCAATGGTAACTGATGGCAGGATAGTGAAAGTCGTTATCTCATGAGTAAAGACCAGTTATACTTCACAAGTATCCACCTATCAGAAACAGGGACAGAAACCAAGTTTTTTTTCTCTCTCAATTGGCGGTATAGTAGTGGATTGTACACACCTCATCGCGTTTCGTCTGCTTCTGACGACTGGCGCTGACTGAGGTAGAGCTAGGCGCAGGCTCGGCAGGCGGAGGGTGAACCTCAACGGGTCTCGGAATACCGGAACTAGCAGGACTAGCGGGGTGGTTGCTGGCACTGGACGAGCCGACACCGTTGAGAACAGAAGCGCGCTGGGCCCTGCTAGGGGTGCTGCGCATGGTGTTGGACGACATGGCGACGGGTTTCGAACACGGGATTATTATTTGATATATGATAGACTGAAGAAGCCACGAGGCACAAGAAATCGGAGTCGATTGTTTGAGAGGTCAATCGAGAGGTGGTCGACCAGGTATCGGCTTAGTATGGCGACAGAATGAGAGGGTGAACGGTCCGGCGGAGGGGCGAAGCCGGTACAGCTGGCTCAAAGCTAGCTGGGGCAGAGACGTGGGGGTATGTATGTATGAGTGGAAGAAATCAAAGACCACTAAGGAGAACAGCAATGAATAAAGAAAAGAATAATCAACACAAAATGGCCAGTTGCTAAAGGCTGAACGGCGTCAAGAGAACAAAATAAGATAAATATGACGACACAGACGACGACGTCAGAAGTTTTGCTCACTACCAACCACTGCGAAGCAATTGGGTGTGGTGGTGTTGATGCAGATGCAGAGCGAGAAAATTGGCAATGGGAGAGAGAGAGAAAAATAGAGTAAAATCAGGGTCACCACTGAACGAGTGGCATGAATAATGGGGTTGGCCCAGCCAGAGCCAGAAACAGAGAGGGGAAGATTGGAAGGCCCAAAATTGGCTTTCTGAATTAGGGTTGTCCAGGGCAGTCGCTGTCGTCACTGACTAATTGCTGGTGGTGAGGGAAGGTTGAAAACTTGGAAGGATGTGAAATTCGGGAGACCAGGAATGGTAATGATAGATAATGAGAAAGAGGATATTCTTCTATATGCATCGTCCTGATTGTAAATGGACTCAAGTCTGGACCAATTAAGATACGAAAAGTTGCAGTATTTTGGTCAGCAAATCACAGGCCCTGATCAACGTGGACTCTCGGTCAACCACCATCTCCGTTCTCCTGCAAAGGTTTTCTGTGTATAACCCTTGTCGGCCTCCTGTTTTCCTCCTCGTCTTACCCCGGAATTTCAAAATCGATATACCACACTCCACATTGTTCTCGCCCAAAAACAATCAAGTGGTGTGATCTTGAACCCAAAGGGACCACAAATCTGATAAACACGATCAAATTATCGACATTGCGACTTGACAAATATACTCTGGCAGACATTGCATACCACTCTACACTTAATACTCTACACCACAAAAGTGGATTCATGCTGCGTAGAACCCGAAAGTGCGCAAAATGGAGGAGGCAGGAACTGCTCTTTTTTTTTTTTTTTTTTGGCTTTTTGCACAGGGCAATTGCTCAGTTTACGACATGCGGCGGGACTCGGGATGATGGCCGGACCACTAGGTTTAATTTAGGAGGGTGGCAGTCAAGACCAAAGGAAAAACGACAGAGAACTTCAGAGCCATCTGAAGGTGATTGAGACCCTGGCATGTCCTTGCAGCCGAATGCACATGATGCAGCTGACTTGTTGGCTTGGGCTCTAGGAGTCGGGATGTGCGTTGTATTTAGGAGGGAAATGGATTGTCTTTAAGTGGGATGAGTTGGACGCTGTGTTGGCGTTTGCAAATGCACATGTGATATGCAGGAAAGGGAAGTTCTTGGTAAGCCTCATGTTATGGCGACATGATGAAGTGTACATAATATTCAAGATCACGTACATTAGCACAAGTAGATTGCGATGAGCCTCTGCTACACCTGCATCATCGATGTCTGGTACTCATCTTTGTGACTATTACTGTGACAGTGATCTCAAGAAACCATTTAGCCAATAGGAGCCCATAGAAAAACTCGGCTATGGACGGTTAGCTTATCAAGTGTGGCAGCCGATCCTATATCAGTTCCATCACCCACGATATAACACATCACTCTGAGCGAATTGGCGCCTCAACTCTCAATTCAGCCCCAAAGCTTTCGCGTTTTTTTTTTTCGCATGTGATGAGTAAATGAATCAGAATCTGCAACCTGACATCACAGTGCTTCATAACCGTTCCATCAATATCAACCCTGAGCAAGGCACTCTTATCATGAGTTTGAATTTAAAGAACATCAAGATCATTTTATTCTTCAGGTCAATGTACCGATAATCAGAAAAATCAAGATTACCATCCTTTTCATATATCACTGATCATCGCCGTCATAGTTACATTTCCCTAGAAAGAGACGCTTTCACATCAAAGCCCACTCTTTCATCAATAGTAGCTTGACTGAAGAGCTGTAGTCAAAATAGCGGAGCACCCCTATTTCACAGATAAACCCAAAATTACTCTCCGCGTCTAGTTTGGGATAGAATTAAATCAATTTACACTAGTTTAGTTAATAGTTCCAATAAGCTCCTAAGTTTTCATCCTGATCCGTAGAACAATTAACATGGTAGGTTAAAAAAAAAGGCTGACTCAGCACTCGGGTGACTCCGATCTGGGTTTTTTGTAACATAAGTAACCCTATCATTTCAGACTCAGTAATCCTAAAACCTCTTTCATTAGTAGCAAGAAATAAAGTATGAATACTACTTAATATGTACTTTGCCTTATATCAACAATAGGCTATACCTTATGTTACTCATTAAGTTCTTATAAAACAATCTCAGATGACTATGTACGAAATACATAATGTAGTGACCTTTCATATCGGTCCTGGAACCTTGATTTGGGAATACATGACCACATTTTCCTGATGCAGTGCGCTCAACGTCATAACAATCGTACTCCCTGTCGCCCTGAGATACTTCCTACCAGGACTACATGATCCTAGCTCATACTTATTCTACATTATAATACCAACCGGTGGAAACTACGACCCGTAATCAACTGAAGTACCCGGAAACCCCCTTTCATTACCTCTGCGCGTGCCAAAGCTGCACATGATAGAGAACACATTTAGAAGACCCAAGGGACCCGCCCATTTCCACCGTCCTCTCGTCCGCAAGATATCTTTTAAACAACCAATTGAAAAGCCTCAAACATTGGTGTTATAATCCAATATACAAGTAAGACTTTCGCCTATATTTGGAGGGATCATCAAGCCCCTAGATACCCTTAATGACTCCCTTCAGTTTTGACCCTAAAGTTGCAGGCTATAGCGGAGATAATTGCCCTGGTGGCAACACTTTGGTGTGACGGAAGACTAGCTGAATCTACGACATAGAGCGCCGCCAGGGAATCTTTGATGTCTTCAGTGTTCGAATATGTGGAAGTATTACCGGAGCGTTGCTTGGTAGATACCGAGGCGCGTACTAAGGAGACGGATATTAAACCGGCCACGTTTTGCATCCACAGTAAATTCCATGGTGCCATTGTAAGTAATTCCACGATCGAAAGGGAGACTGTGACTATGGGGCCAATTCACGATAATTTGATGCCTATATTGGTGATGATGGAGATATCATGAAAGGGCACTGCCCACCTGATGACTCGATATCAATGTGTCTATGCGGAGACGAGGGACTGAGGAGAGCCCTAAGCGTCCTCAACAAACAATCGAGCAATTTCCTGGAAACCAATAAACCAACACATATAATTGCAGGCGGAAACCAATTGTTTCGAGGCATCGTATGCTAGCTATGCCGTATTTAACATATGGGTTCATTAATAAATAAGAGGTAAATACGCTTTATTTTCAAGATATTGTGGCATGTCCATCAGTCGATATGTTTTGTAAGAATCAGAATCCAAGCTTAAGCAGGTCAGTCTGCATTGAAACATATAAACTTCTACATTGACCGGGCTTAGAGAGGTGACGAGGGATAAGCCTAGTATATAAGTATTTAATGAATGCACAGAGTATCTTGTGTATTAGACTAGAAGAGCTTGCATAAGCGAAGATAGAGCACGAGGTTCAGACGACTGCACTGTAACCTGGCCTTGATAAACGCTGTCTGTGTCAAGGTGAAGATTTAAGGGCATTACTTGGTTTAAGGTGTATGTAAAAATAAAAAATAAAATAAAATAATAAAAAAAGGGACCGAGTGTCAAGTATGAGTAGAATGTGTTGTCCAAAGACTAGTGTAGATATGCGGCTGAAAGTCTTATATCTATATAAAAGATACAAATCAAAATGGTTATATAATCAATAATGAAACAGATCCTGTAAGTATAGATGGGGGATGGAAAAAAAAAAAGAAGCCAGACTAGATTACTAGAGTATGAAAATATATGAGCCTCTATCAGGAATCTTACACATTAATTAATGGCGAGTTTTTTCTTTCTTTCTCTTTTCAACTTATTAAACTGCGTGTTACGATCACACAGCACGGTAATCCATAATACTTCACACAAGCTCGACTCGTCCGTATACAAACACGGTCACAGTCTTACCTCGTGTTCACTCCGTAACCTAGTTGTCTCGCTTCTATATGTCAACTCAGCCCTCCGTGTTCCCTTCCAGAAGCACTAACAGCGCGTCCAATATCGCAACGCCCCCCGTCGCGTCGTTGGAGGAACCATGTTATGATCCCAGCTTTCCTCCACCAACGTAACAAATGTGGCGATAATAACTACCATCCAATCATCCAATAGACCCCACGACAACAAAGTCAACCCTACCTCATGCAAGCACTCAAGCAGCCCGGTTCCCAATACTACCAATCCCAGGAACCCACCCAAATTTTAGATCCACGAAACGACATTCAGGGTCGTCACCAGTGCTGAATGATTTCAGAGACAAGGGCCCCTGGATTTTTGTTAACAGCAAGGTATGTAAATTGAGTGCAGATGACGGACGTGACTGGCGAGCCCGGGGCCCTGGGTGCGAGAAACGAGGAACGAGGGGGGAGGAGACTTGGACGGTGAACGTCAGTGGGCACTTCCAAATAGTATTGGAGGGGTATCTAGCAATTTTGATCCCAGACGGGTGGCGATGGTTTGCTGCAGGTTTAAGAGCATTTTTAGGATCTGTGCTTTGCAACATATGAATTTAGTGAGCAATTGGATGGAGATGTCATTCGATGTTTGATGACGATGCTTTGGAGCAAAGAACCATTGAAATATCGAGTCGGTCCCGGAGTGGTGAGTTGACGCTAGAGAAGCTGAGCTGAAGTATATGTTTCTGTAGCAAATTGAGAGAGTGATTGTGGCTTTAATGAAACGATGAAAGGGAGATAAAGTGGTGACCAAATATAACACAGTCACGTTGGTATTGGCGTAGCCAAGCCCCGGAGGCAAACAGCGTGCGTACCAGTCAACGCGCAATATTAAAGTACATACATATGATCCCTGCTTCACGGAGTATTAGATGGTAATTGTCGTCATGTTTACTTCCTGAGAGAATGAATATTCTATTGGTGAAATTGTTTAGTTAATCAGGAATATTCAACGGAGCGGCGATTGAACACCAAGGTTTCTGTTTCGTATAATAAAAAAAATTATATACCATAAATCATGATTTCCGCCTTATTATGTGAGAGCGGTCATTGGTAAGAAACTCTTTCGATTGCATCAGTAAATTCCGAAATTCACCAAGGCGCCTCCCTCCCCCATGAACCGAAGAAAACAGGCTCCTTCTACAAAAGTAAATGAAAGGGAGAGAATCCGTGCCTCGCCGTCAGTGCCGTTGCAGGCAATAATCGGATGTGGTCGGCAGAACTGCTTTGTGCACAAACTGCGAACTCTCTACGTCGGATAACTGTATAAAAATAGATCTGGACATCAGATATACATCCCGCATCCTGTTAGTTGTTGCTGGGCCCTTTGCATTGTCTGTCTCTCCGCGAGCCGGGGCGGATTTGTGCATGGCAGGAGCGAGAAAGAAGTGCGGTTTCCCTGTTCGGGTAACTTTTGCAGCTGCAACTCATCCTCACACAGCAACATATGCATCATAAGCAATACAAAGATGAAGAGACATATAGAAACTGCATGTGTTCGTATGTGTTCGCATGTTGAGCCGATCCACATGTAACAACATGAGAAAGCTATTATTGTTCCATTTCACCTTGCTCATGCAGCCAGCGTTGCAGTACATCACATGATGGCCCACTAGATGAATGCACCCGGAACAGTTGCTGGTTGGTCACGGAACACAAGACAAAAATCAAGTGTTTTCTCGATCTGGATTTGAATACAATGCCCTTTTCCCTCTCTGGACTTCAGCCTGTCGTATATGCGTGTTGTTTCTGCCCTTGTTGATGCCTGTCTTGGAAATATCGACTTGCACTACCAAACTACCAAACCACATATGACACGACACAACAAGACACAGCACAGCACAGCACAGCACAGCACAACCGCCAGATCCATAAAAAAAGTATTATGAACTACTAGTTTTACATTATATTAATACATCAAGATATCCACTGCTCGTCTTCCGTTTAGTAGTATGGGCTTCATATAACAAGTGACCCAGAAATCTCACCTCGTAGTCGCTGCGCCGCTCCTCTTAATAGACACTTTGATAGAAATGACCAGGGTCGAAGGGTCTTATACAAGGGGGCGTGTCCCCAGAACGCTGGCTGTACTCAAACGGGTGGACAAAACCACTAATAGACCATGTAACCTTTAGGTACACCCCTGCTAATCATAATATCTCCATAGCAACTTCTCACACTTGGGGGTAAACAATTCGAGAGGTAGTTAGTTCTGAAGGTCTGCTAATTTCTTAGACGCTCGAACAAGTATAGCGACGACAGCCATGGCAGCGATGGCAACCGAGACTGGACGTGTAGACGCAAAATTAAGAGAGAGTAACCCACCGGCCGGCCTAGTACCCTCGACTTCTACTATCAGTTTTTTCTTCTTGAATGACTACCGTCCCCCCGAATGTTTACCTCACCATTTCCATTTCCATTTCTCCCCTCTCCCCTCTCCCCAGTTCTTACCTGGCTGTTGCATTGTCTGATCTCGATCTTTAGCTAATCATCTAGCCACAGCGAAGTATCTACATCCACTATCACCACTATCACCACCATCACGCACATTAGACTTGACTGTCCCAGAGTTGGAAGTTACCGCCCCGTCATTCTTGCTGCAAGCTCTTTCGCGACAACCCACTTTTTGTTGGTTGGTGCCTGCCATAATAATTTGACTTGCAGTTGCTACTTTCGCACTTACGCACGTCCTTGCTATCTATCTGGCACTGTATAATACACGTCCGCAACTTCCTCCTGCATCTACATCGCGCTTGTGATCCTGAGGTAGAAGAAAGTTATAGGATAGCGACAATAGGACGGCATATCTTTTCTTCGCCACATATTAATTGTTGAGTCGCATTTCAACTTGATTACTATTTACAATCTTGATCAACATCGGAAAATCATATCGACACCTTTTCAGATTTCTTCAAACCGAGATTCATCATCCCTACTTTGTCATTCCATATAACCATTGAACATTGAGACACACCGTGTGCCGTGATCATACTTATTGACTCGCGAACCTCGGCGTCGACCACGCATCTTCATCGAAGCTTGCAATCAGCCGCCGCCCCACGCTCTATCGCGAGAAGCTTCCGTGGACACACGCTATTGCCTGCCGTGGCGAAGTCGTGCTCTCCTCAGTGAGCCGCCTGGCCCTGACTAGATTGACTCGGGCTTTCCCACCCGCCATCGGATGCCTCCGACTACTCCATTCCCAGTTGACGGCTCTGACATTTCATCAATGCCCACCATGATCTCCTCCTCACACGCACCTCCGAGTGCCATTCATCAAAATAGACAGCAGATGCTTCAAGAGCGTCGACACAAGCGCCAGCAATCGACACCCAATGCCAACTTCGACACAATCAAGATTCAGCCACCGCAACAGCCGATGGCGGCGCCGCCCAGCGCTAGCCTACACCACCACCGCCAGGCCATGAGCCACCGTCGAGGCCTTAGTCTAGATACCCGTCGCCAGGTTCTTTCTAACCGCCAGAATGTTGCTACGGCGGCCGCCTCGGCGTCTTTCATGGCTGTCGCCCATCCCACATCATCTCCTATCGCCGCGCATCATCAGCGCTTCGCTTCTATGAATGCCGACCAGGAACAGTACCTCATTTCGCCTCATACGACACCTCACTCCCAAAGATTTGACCCCCATGGATACGACCCGTCGTCAGCTTTGCAATTCGACAGCTTTAACCCGGAAATGGGCATGCACAGCGCCCCCATTGTTGGCAAAGATTTCAATTTCTTTACTACCGAGAGTCCCTTGACAACCCCATCATTTGTGTATGCCGATAGTCCCACAGCGTCAGGCTGGCCATCCGATAACGAGCCGCAGGGGCCTCCAGGCGCTCCGGCCCAGGGCGGCCATTCTAGAAAACATTCGCGGCGGATTAGCAATGGAATCATGGAAAGAGTGAACAAGTTCGAAACTATGGGGATGGAAACCACTGGCCAACAATCCCAGGGTGCGAGGCCAACTACACCTACAGAACAGAACGTGGCTTGTAAGTATCTCTCCTCACCCCTGCATCTCAAAACAGCCATTTTTTTTTATGTCAGCATCCGTCACAAAAACCTGGTTTGTGTGATGGTAAATTGATCAACCCAGATTTGAAATAGTACTAATATTTCGTTTTTTTCTCCCATGAACAGCCCACTCTCAACCAGGCTATATGCCGCCTACTCCCATGGAGACACCACAAGAGCGCTCTGATTCTGAGCAACAACAACAACATCAAGATTCAATGACAATTGGTGGATCCTCATCACAAGGAGACAATCAAATACCACAATCTGGCGCACATGGTATTCCCAGTCGTTTTCATGATGGGTATGACGATTCAATGGAGGAGACAGTCAAGCCAATTCGCAAGCGGGCTAGCAGGGGAATGTCAACTTTTGACGAGATGCGTCAGCAAGCTGAACAACAACAGCAACATCAGAACATGATGTCTGTGCCCAACACGCCCATTAAGCAGATGCCTTACGCAGATCCTTCGGCGATACCCCCACCTACGTCTGCTGGCTACCTTAACATGAGCAACGTCAGCACCGAGTTTATGAAACTACAAAGCCAGTACGTGGGTATGGTTAATCCAGACATGCAGTATCAGTCGGCTATGATGGTTGGCATGATGCCCCCTAACATGGCTAATATGATGTACCATTCTAAGCCTCTCGGTATGTCAGAGGCGTTAGTCCGGCCGGAGGACCACCTTATGGGCCTTCGGCCACCTGCGCACCGCCGAACCGAGTCTATGGCCTCGATTGCAAGTGCTGCATCCATTGCCTCGATTAATATTGAGGAGACAAAGACTGAGACTGGTGTCAGTATTGAGGATATTACACAGTATATCCAAGGTCCCGAGGGAGACAACAAATACAGCTGCTTGTTTGAGGGATGCGGAAAGCGGTTTGGGCGCAAAGAAAACATCAAGTCTCACGTGCAAACACACTTGAATGATCGCCAATATCAGTGCCCAACTTGCCACAAGTGCTTTGTTCGTCAGCACGATCTCAAACGCCATGCCAAGATTCACACTGGTATCAAGCCTTACCCTTGCGAATGCGGCAACAGTTTCGCCCGTCATGATGCTCTGACTAGACATCGTCAACGTGGCATGTGTATTGGTGCGTTTGATGGCATTGTTCGTAAAGTCGTTAAGCGTGGTCGTCCGCGGAAGAAGCGCCCTGAGATGGAAGAGAGACAGGAGAAGTCGTCACGAACAAGGAGGAAGAATAATCTGTCGATTAGCTCGACTTCTTCGTTTGAGTCGGAGTCTTCAGAGCCCGACTCACCGGGACAAGGCATGTTTGAGCTAGAGGACACAGGTTTTGGCCTGATGAATGTACCTTTACCTGCTGACTGTGTGATCCCGGGAGTTGGAGTCCCAATGCCTGTCTCCCCTGGGATGTCTTCTCAGGGACTGATGTCCATGTCCGAAGGCTTGCCGTTGCCAGCTGAATATTCAGGATCACCCACCATTAACGCCAGCCCAAACTCATATGTATCTCCTGATGCTGTTCTCGACTCGGTGGTGCCGCGGTCATCACCTGTGGTTAAAGATGAGTACAACACTCCGCCTGAACTCTCAAAATCTGTGTCCCCAACTCCGGCAAACAACCGTGGTTCTGCTACGCATCTTTTTGACTCACACAATGTGACATCTGCGCCTGTTGTTACGACTAGCATGATGGATGACTCCCTTCTGGCTATTCCTGGCCTTGCAAACGGCGGTGCCGGTTCGACATCTGGTATGTCGGCCAGTGGTGGTACGTTGAGTGAAGACGATATGATTTTGAATGGGTTTAGCAGTGACGGCTTGGTATTTGGTCGTGACCCGTTAATCATGCCCAAGTTTGACGAGGAGTATGAAACGGTGAGCATGTTCCCACCAGCCGACGACATGCTTTTCAACGCATGATCAATACGGCGGCCTGCCTAGTTACAGTTTTTATTGTCAGCTGGGAAAACTTGCTTTGACTATGGTCTATAGTGGCCTCTTTCTCCTTACTGTTTTGATCGTCATTCGCGCTGATCGCTTTGTCTTTAGTCTGGCGTCTGTTTGTTTCTTGTTTCCTATTGTCTTCTCAAAATCTGTCTCTACTCCATCGGTTGGCGGTTCATAGTATAAGCGGGGGGTTTGGTGCGTTATTTTTGCCTTTGATTTTTGGTGTTTGGGTCATCCTTCTCTGGGGTTTTATTCTTTCTTTTCTTTCAGAACTTTTCTTCATATTTTCTCATTTTAATGCGTCCACTGTGACCGATCGGCTTTGTTTTTGGTACGACGGCACATTTTTGTTGTTGGTTTGTTCGTTTATTTCCTTGTTTCTCATACTGTTTGTCATCTCTGGCTATTTGTTTTTTACTTGGTTAGGTTTTGGGTTTTGGTTCATTGCTTGGTTATTGAGGCGGGCGCGCCTGACTCATAGGAGATATTGGGTAGGCGTTGCTTTTGTGTATCATAGAAGTTGGGGGTTGCGGCGATTGCACTTACTGAGTATTCATGGGCGGTGAAAGTACTGAGAACATCAGTTACTTGTATTTAGTTGTGGTACCTCCCGGTTGCCGATGGAATACAGTTATTCTTTGTCTAGAGCTTTTCTCGAAACGATTATCTGACTATGAGATGCAGTGAAATGTATGTGGTGGATGGAATGTGTGGAATGTGTCAACAGTTGATAACCATCGAAATACCCGGAATATACCCGCCGTTCCTTCCTCCTCGCACCAATGATACTTGTTGGTGCCCATCCAGCCTACAGGCGGTTGCATATGTTCGCGACGGGACTTATGGCGGTTCCTTCCATGCATCTAATCCTATGTGGGGGGAGGAACACAGAAATCACTTTGCTATGTTGTGAGTAGTGTGTTGACCAATCAATGATTCAGGTTGGGTTACTGGGGTGTGTAGATAAAGTAGGAAGAGGGGGAAGATTGGACAGGCCCACTTTTTGGATGTGAACAAATGTATCCACTTTGGACATCAATGAATTGAATAACCAACGACAAAAGATAGGCAGTAATGACTTCTATCTCAAGTACAGACTCCTTATTTTCCTTGTATTGATTAGTCAGGATTGACTATAGACTAGGATACGATGAGCAACCCACCCTGGGAAATGCACCATGTTGCAATGCCGGTGTCGGGCAGTGTATCAGTTGGAGAGAAGGCGGATGTACTAGTGGTACAAGACAGGCCAAGATTGAGCCAGCTGCTATACACATTTCAATTGGAAGAGAATCGTGAGTTTTGGACATTAGCTAGTCCCAAATACTGAGACTAATACCATTATAGTTGACCGGAATATCAATATCGAGGTGCTATCTGATTCCCCGCTCGTTGCTAGTACGTGCCTTTTCATAATGATAGATATGTAACTTTACTAATATCCATATAGACCACCTTGCTACGTGGCTATGCCTTATTTTCATATCAATCTCATCGACGCCCTTGGAAACTCCTCTAGATACCCTTTTTGAGCTCATCTACTCGTCTACTCTTACCCCCGCACATCTTCTCACCAGTAAAGCCCTGCTCACTGCCCTCCTTACTCAGCTCACAACTCAGGACTTTTCATCAACCCCTCTCCACTCGTCCGGTATCTACATGACACCGGACTTTATTTCTGGACTTGCTACACACGTTTCTGCACTTATCTCGAAGATCCCAGATAATTTGACTACAGGGTACATTGCGCCCATTACCCTGTTACCAACTGACGTCCAGGCCATACCTCAACGGGGTCTCCGGCTCCCCTTTTACGCAAAGGAAAATGATGAGAAACTTATCAAGCGAGTTTTGTCGTCAACAAATCGACTGAGCAATAGAAAGTTCCATGAAGATGTCGAGTCTTGCTGTGAGAACCCTGTGTTTTTCGATACACCTATGGGATATCAAATGGCTGGTGGCTTTTTTGACTTTATGAAAGAACAGGATGATGATGGGTCCATTGAAGATTGCCAAGATGAACTTGACCGGTATTTACATGTCATCCGCCGGACACGCCAGGAGTTTTCCAAGGGTGTTGATGCACTTAAGGCTATTGTTACCTCATCAAAATCTCTTATAATTTCGTTTCGGTTGCCTACAGAAACTTCAAGCTACCCCCTAGAATCTTTCAACGCCATTGACATCACTGAAGTGGAGTCAACATCTACTAGGCCATTCATTATTTTGTCTAAACTCGCCCGCTACCTCTCTAGGTCGTCGACAGCCTACGTTCGTGCTCGCACCTTGACATTGCCTGATGGTGCTGCTACAGGCTATTTACACGATATATTTGATCCTACAGGGGCGTTTAGTTATGCAACAGGATTTGCTCCGTTGGAATTCTTCACAAATGGCACGAATCAAGGGTATATAGACGATATCTGTATTGAGGAAACACAAATTCGCAAGGGCGGACAGAGGTTTGGCGGAAGATCTACGACAGTCGTTACGTGGGTGAGATTACAGGATACTTTTGGAAAGGGAGGTAGGAAAGTTAATTGCAAATGGGATGTCGGCCATAGCTTGAGTTTGGATGTTCTCAAAAAGGCTGTGGCGAGGAGACAAGGGAAAATTGGGGACTGGCCTGACGATTACGGTCTTGCGGTTGGCCATCTGATACTCGAACAAAGAGCCAATAATATGGGTGGAATTGATGAAGATTCTCTTTTCGAGCTCGTAAAGACTCTTGCAGTTGAGGAGAATGAAACGAAACAGATATTGGGTATCTTGAGCGCCAGGGGGTCTAAGATCTATAACAGGGCTGTTGCAGATCACCTATCTGTGTCTAAGAATCCTGAGCTAGGACCTAACGACATTCGTTACACAATCGATAGCGAGGGTAGTTTACTTTTTCTAGAAACTAAAACTCGGTGGGATTCAAGTAAAACGGGATACAAACCTACCCCCAAGACTCAGTATAAGGCAAATCTTGGCCTTGATCTCAAGACGACAATCCAAGCCACCCCTACGAAAAAAATCACCATTGCGCCCACCCTTCCCGTCTCCCATAAAGCAGAAATTAGTTATGACGATGCAGACAGCACACTTAGACTCACCCAGGAGCTCATCCCTATCACAACTCTCTCTGCTACCCTCAATCACCCAGATCTCCTTAGGTCCTACCTCACGTTTGTCTCCGCATTCCCATCTCTGACAACTCCCCACATAAACCTTGCATCTCTTCCGTCTATCCCTCCCAGCATTTCCCTAGACCCTTCAACCCCACACTGGATGAACGGATCCCTAGCCACATCATTCACAGTCGCCGAACGAACCGACCGTGACGCCGCAGAACCAGCCCCAATAACATCACTTAAAGACCAAATATTCTTCATAACACTTGCCTCCCTTGGCCTCGCTGGGCCCGCTACTGGCCTCTTCACCCTAACCCTCTCTCGCTCCATTAAGGCTATCATCCTTGTATCCGCTGTTCGTTTTGACCCTGCAGCAAATGCCGCAGTCATCGACGCCGCGGTAATCACCCGCGATGGCCTCCCCGCCGATGACGTCGTTAGGCTAAATCTCCTGCAGCCCATCGAACTTCCGCTTGAGAATGAAACAACCTGGGACCTTTGGCGCTCCGTGTTACTTGACGGTGCCAACAGGTGTCGGACAGCTCCCCATGAATCTTGGTGTGAGATCGAGAACCCCGGGAATTCTCCCGGTTCTCGGATTGCCGGTGGGGCCAAGACGACGGCATTGTGCTCCTGTAGTGCAGGGGAGTTTCCCTTACAGTATTTGGAGATTCCTGTTTGGGATGATTTGAAGCGACATGCGGTGCGGGTGGGTATTAGCCCACGGTATACCTTTGCATATTGCCAGGCGGCGTGGGATAGGAGGGCGGCGGAACAGGTGGCAAAGGGCGAAGTACAGGGTGATAATCAAGGAGGCAGAGGGTGCTGGAATTGCGGTGAGATGAATACGGGGACGCTGAAAAAGTGTAGTGGGTGTAAAGTGGTGGAGTACTGTGGGGGCCAGTGTCAAAGGGGGGATTGGGCAAGACATAAGAAAGAGTGTAAGTCGATTGCAAGGAGAAGGGAGATGGAGAGGAATGAGCAGGCAGAGAATGAAGCTGCAGGCAGAGAATGATTGCGATATGGTACCCCCGTTGCATTATCTATCAACTACACATTTGATTTATTCTATCCACATCCGTCCCCGTTCATGCTGCATCTAGATGCTTGAGGTCCACAAAATTGGCTGCTGTTTACTACGAGACGGATAAGCCATTATGTATGGACAAGGCCGTTAAATATATGTTTCTGGATATTGGCATTATATTTTGTTTAATCAAATATGATCGACTCGACTCTCATTAGTAATGCCGGATTTTATTAGCTGGTGGTTGCTCTTGGTTCTCAGATTCTGATGAAGATTCATCCCCTTCCCTCCTCCCCCTCATAGCGATTATATCTATAAGTCAAAACTATATGATAAAATTTGCACGCACGCATCAACAAAACTAATTGATTCGAAATCCCGACTCAGATACCCACATGACTCCATGTCTTTGACGTAGTTTATGTTGAATGACTTGTTATCGCCAGATATGCAAAGACTACTAACTGGATTATAACCCCTATACAAATCCATGAACAGTCCGACCAAGCCCCAAACATTGTTTTCCAAAGGTTCGCACCCCATTTCCACCACATTATACTCTACTAACAGGCCAAATTCGAGACAATATATTGCGTAAAGACCTGAATAGCGACTCACCAAATCTTCCAACCGTTTCCCAAGATCAGAGTCGAAGTTAACTGTCATAAAATATAAAATAATAGTGGCCGTGAAGACCGATTCTTGGATTGCCTGCCAGTCCGTTTCTGGTATGGCTTTAAATTGCCTTTTGTGCAATTCCAGTAAAATCTCCCATAACGCACACTTGAAGAGATCATCAATGTCATCTTCAGTTTCACAGGATGACAAGCCGTGAATACCAATGAGATGCCCCTCCTCATTGATGTTTAAAGGGTTTTCGTATTGATCTGTAATTCTTGGGGACTCCCAAAACCCGGCTGAGTTATATTTAAGCTGATAGCATTGGAGCGACGATGAAAAAATGCGACCACGAGACGTTACCATCATATCTTGGCCAAACACTCTGCAATTGTCGTCCAAGGTATCGATCCCATAGACTCTACACAAAAAGAACAAAATCCGGGGGATTGCCTCCAGGTCCGTTTTTGGAACATCCATCTCATGGCCAGAGTCCTCCTGAGCATATCCAATCAAGGGCATCTTGTTGAATATCTGAGGGGCGTGGGATGGTATTTTCTTACTGTCATCACAGTCAAAGATGAAATCCAGTTGATGTAGAATTTGAGTAGGGCCTCCGGGGTTGAGAGTGTCTATATGTCGTTCCATGTATTCAAAACAGGACCGATGGGTTAAAGACACATGGCCAGTCTCTAAGATCTTGATCATACCCAAAGAGAGAGCTCTGATTTCAGAGAGACTGATTTGATTCTTGTCTGATGAAGGATTTATACCTGCCAAGATGGAGACCAAATACTGTAATATTTCCAAGTCGTATATCCCACCACTTTTGAAGCAGTAGTACGTCATTAGGATCGTAAAAGTCCCAACACCTTTGCGGTTGATTCTTTCCTCTTGAGATTCCTGATATTTAATGCGCTCAAAAGTCTTTTGATACATTTCATCAAGATTTTTGCTCAACACGCCAAAAGCTTCACGAACAAATTCTTCCGTTTCCTGGGCCAGCAAATAACCCAACTGGAGCGACGCTACTATGAAACTAGACGATGTTAGTAGGCTTGCCAATAAGATTTGGTCTTGTTGAGCTCAACCGTACTACTTACACTCCATCGCTTATCTGAAGAATCTTGTTTATGAGATCATGGTACAATTCTGTTTCCTCTCCAACATGAAATTCCTTAGCGTTAGCTCCCGCCATCCGCCGACGACAAAAAGAGACGAGATCCTCTTCCTGGGCTTTAACCTCGATCATAGTGTATCCTTTCTGCAATTGATCTTGTCCTGATAGGGGCCTAGACATGAGCAAAATTTGGACCATGTCCATATCTTCGTTGAGCAGTGTAAAAAGTTCACCAATCGACTCGCGGTCTTTCGGATCCTTTGGCTCGTGAAGCTCGTCCAACCCATCAATCATCAACAAAGTGCGCTTCTGCTTGACCATCTCCTTGAAGATGGGCAGAATTGTGCTAAGCGACGGTCCCGTTTTATTTACTATTGTTCGTTTATCCCACAGGCTTTTGATATTTTGGGGGAGCTGGAGACCTTCCTGCTCACACATCTGCGCAACGAGTGAGCAAAGTATGGTGCGGAGGGTGTGGTTTTCGTAGTAATGGATATAGAAGTAGATGATCCGGCATGGTTCATCTCCTAATATTTCTGGATCCAGTTCTTGGCAATCATCAATGATTGTTGACCTATTATAGCATTAGAGTTAGATTTCTAATATATTACCTAAAGACGAGAGAACTCTTACATTAACACAGTTTTACCAACACCAGCTGGTAGCAAGTAAACAATCAGCAATGACATCAGCATTAGAAGGACGCAAGTGGATAGTACTCACCTGAACCTACACACCAAAGTTTCCTGATGTCCCCTTTAAACCATGACTGAAACCTATTATCCCTCAAAATCCAGCCGCCATCGATATAGTATTCGTGATCATGATCATCCAGGGTCACAGGTTCTTCATGCAGATGCGCAGCATATCGCTTATCACTATGTATCTGGGACACATCAATATCCGAAATCCAGGCTAAAATCTTTTGTCGTCTCGCATCCTCAAACTTAAGATAAAGGCTCAATATTGTTCGGTCGGTAGACTCCAAGTTGTCGAAAACTTCACCCAAGGTGGCATCGGGGGATGACCTCATATCTGGGGTAATGGATAGCTTTTTCAAAATTACAGAAAGTGCGTTGGCGGAGTTGTTTGGGGGCGGGATAAGTGAGACCAAACATTCGATCAAGGACTTGATATCTTCGGCGAGCGTCCGTAGCCTTTCCCGGTCCTTTGCCACCCATGAGAAGCGCTTCCAGCCTGGAATATTTTGGCATAGCGTTTGGTTTTGCGCATTAGACTCGTAATACTTTTTAAAGGCCTGTATTGCCTCCTCTATGCGGTCATAATCGACCGTCTCTTTTGAAGATATCGAGTTGCTGGTAGAAATGCTAGTTCCAGACATCGAAGCATCCGCAACATGGTTAGTATTCACACTCTTGGTGGTTCGCCAGCCCCTCCATGCCGGCTCTAACAACTGGGTGGCTCTAGAGCGAATAGCCTTTCCCCAGGTTTTAGTGCTGGGATTGAGAAGTTGGTCCATGTTGATTGTCAAATCAGCAACATGACCAGTAGACTCATTCTTGGTGCTTCCCCGGCTCCCTAACGACGGATTTATCAACTGAGCAACTCTAGAGCGATTGGCCTTTTTCTCAGTTTCAGTACCGGAATCGAGAAGCCGGTTCATGCTAAGTATCAAATCGGCAGGTGTGCAATGGCGATTAGCACGAGATGTGGCATCGTCAATGAGCATTTGAATTACTCCGCAATATACAATGGCAAACCCTTGGTTTTCGGGGCTGATGAAAGCATCAACAAAATTGCCATTCTCCGTTGGAAACGAGTTCATCCAGTCCTGAAGCATACGCTGTGCAGCGCTGATTTTCATAATTTCGGTAACTGAGTCCTGGCGATAATGTATCGCATCTTGCATGAGCTTCATATTGTCGGCACACGTCTTAACAACACCCAGACAACTAATGGCAAACCCAATGCCTTCCATGGAGGGCAAACAAGCAGAGGGTATAATAGAACGCTAATAAATAAAACAATAAGTAAACTGGCTATCTCATACAAATGTCAAAGCATGAGAGGAGTTTCAAACTCAACATGCGAACAGTTTGAAGACCAAAAGCCCATGCGAGATTGGCCACTAAACTGAATGAGAAGGACGCAATAAGCACAATATTAAGCAGGTACCAGATGGTGAATCAAATAGGAGTCACAACGTATTCCAGTAATATCTGCTTTAAAGGTGCCTCACAGGAGTTGGGCACCAACCTTGGGAAAAGCCATTTCTGAGTGCATCAATTGCATAT
The DNA here is from genome assembly GCA_001640685.1 of Catunica adiposa. NCBI lineage: Eukaryota > Fungi > Ascomycota > Sordariomycetes > Microascales > Ceratocystidaceae > Catunica > Catunica adiposa. The sequence goes on from LXGU01000110.1 coordinate 47,790, forward strand.
TACCCCCGCTTTAATACCATGATCAATGAAAAGCTTGTATCAACTTGAGATTGACTAATTGAACCATAAAAGGAAAGTTTGCCTTGCAATGATAGATAGGTAGTAGAACTTGCTTCACTAAAGCTCGTCAATCTTGGGTGTCTACAATTTACACAGAACTCCTACTGCTGGTCAATACCCAATAAACTCAAAATACTCGTCAATAATAAAGGAGGCGACTAGGAAAGGAGGGTAGGGTTCCATTTATATATCTGAGGTGAAAGCAGCAAATAGGCCTGCCTGGGATATATGAGACATGAGACTCCGAGCTCCAGTCGCCCAGTCAGGCCCATATGCCACTTCCAACTCAGATATCTAAATTAATCAACTCTTCAATTTCCATTTCCTTTATCCTCCACACTTCCTTCCATATATACCAAACCCCACAATTTCTGGCGAGTCGGCATGCAGGGATTTGCACCGGGGACCTTCCCATGACCGATCGCCAGCCCGGCCCGAGAGCCGTAAGAAAATGGGTCCCGACACCTGATTTTTTTCCCGCCACACCCCCCGGAGTCCAGTTATAGAGCCTAATTCATGCTGTTGAATTCAACCCACCCGAATGGCAAGATGGCCGAGTTGGTTATGGCGTCAGGTTAAGGTCGTTCCTTAACGCAAGTTTCCTGATGGAGAAATCCGCCTGGGTTCGAGTCCCAGTCTTGTCAACAGTTAACTTTTTGCCAACCGCTCGTCTTGACAACCGAGGGATTTATATCTGAATTGTGACAAGTTACCTATACGTTGACTAGGTGACTTTCATTTTATTTTTTTGGACTCGCAATAAGATGTTTAAATGGTATGATTCTACCCTAGTTGCTACCGGGAACAGTGGAGACACCCGGGAATCTCCTCATCCGCCATTACCATGCGTATGAGCTTGACTAAGCACATAATCCCGTGTATAAACCCTCTCTTCCCTCTTCAGCTTCTTATTGTACGTCTTCATCCACCATCACCGGAAAATACAACACCTTACCCCACCACTTACCTTTATTTCACCAGGAGACAGCCCCAACGGAGCTGCTCCGTGTACATGGGTAAAAACCATTGATTGAGTAATTTGTTGAAACAACCCGAAAAGAGAACCAAGATTAATCAAACATGAGCAAATAGTACGGACTAGACAGAATCTGTACCAGGTAGCCAGTCTTAGTGTTACTTGCTCCAATAATTGCCCTGTCTGAATTTAAAAGCAGGTAGTGTAACGAAGCTTATCCTCGGAGTAGTAATCGTTGGTTGAGGTGTAATATTATATATTTCAATGTCTTTATAAAGCTCAATCATATATCTATATGCCTGTAATCTGTATCATGACCTGTATCTGTCCTGTTATGTATGTGATATCCAAAAGCAGCCCTTACATATTTCGCGCATCCCACCACTCTTCCCACTCACTCTTCTGCTCTACTTCCTCCTCAACTTCCCCTTTCCACTCCTCTTCCCCTACAGAACCCCTCTGTCTCCCTACTCTAAACAAAAACTCCTTCAGAATCCCCGCATGCCCCGACAAATCCCCCTCCTCATACAACGCCACCTCGGTATCCCCCGGCCAATAAAACCCCGCCACCTCCGGGCCTCCCATCCTCTCAATATGCTCCTCGATCGCCCGTTGAGCCTCAACAACAACAGAGGGAGGAAGTAGACGTTCGGCAAATAGCCGGAAAGCACATAAGGCACCGAAAATTGAGTTTCGTTCCCGAGTGACGGCTTTGGCGTGGCCGACAAGGAATCCTTCGTTCCAATCCGTGGCTATCCATTTGACTAGATTGGCCATGCTAGAGAAGTCGCCAGTAAACGCCCATGCTCTCATCAGTCGATGTATCGCATCACTAGGCACAATATACATATTATCCAACTGAATTACTGCGTTGCCTGTGAACCGGCCTGTGTCTACCAGTACCTTAAAGAACGTCCCCGCAAACCGACGAAGTGCCCATGTCATATGAGCTCTCGGGCTAGATGATATATCACCAGTGACACCGAGCAAGAATGCTCGTAGTCCTTTATAGTCATCCACCTCCGGTACCTGTATGCGCTCTGGCGGGTTATCCTGGTTTTCAAAGACAGATAAGGGACCTAAAAGCTTGTTTGCTGGGTTGAACCCCCGGGCCTCGTAGATAACAGGCATCATGAAATTCTCTATAAAGCGAAAGAATATACTTGCCGCCTGAAGGTCCCTTCCACAATTATGAATAAGATGGAAGAAGGCTCGGGTCATCAACGGGAGTATCCTCATTACATTAACCTTGTCGTCAAGATTCGGATGTAACTTGGGTGGTGGCGTGTCACCGAGGACTGTCAGGATTTCCATCCAGGAGGACACGCCTTGATCAGGACAGTTTACAAAGCGGACAGAGGCAATCCAATATGCTTTCTGTAGTCGGTAAAAAGTAGCCTTGTGGTACCTTGGGGCATCGATGTGGCTTCTTGTATGTTTCCTCAAGAGAAGAGAAATATACGAAGCAATGATGCGCCGATTAATTCCGGGGATATGTACTTCATTTGCTGGATCAACGGGTGAGCAGATGGCGGATACTTGTTGTTCCGTGATCAGCTCTGGGTTTTCTTCCATGATCCTTCGTGCATCAGATACTGACGCAGCATATTTGATGAGAAGACAGAGTATCTTAGGCGTCATATAAACCTTCTCTGCTCTCATCCGTTGATACAATTTCTCAATTGACGGTGCCAACTGACGAATCCGTTCATAATCTGTCAAATTCGGCACCCACGTCACAATCACCTCCCGCGACTCGCCTGGCAAGACACCTTCACTGGTATTAACTCTGCTTGTCAACACAACAAACATTGCCTCATAAACCTTTGGCCCAGCCCTCATGTTTTGACGGATAGGTCGGTTGAACACTTTCCATGCTTCAATTGCATTCCTAGTTGACCGAATCTGTGCTGCCCATAGATCCTGGATGTCCAGTTGGTCCTTCCGGACCATCAGCGACCATACCAATGACCGAGTTTGCACTGTCGGGACACCACGAGGCCCCATGCCACTGAGGGTATTCACAATAATATCTAAAGTTGACTTCGGAAATCCAGCCATCGTAGCCATTTGTCCAAGGCGGAGCACCCGTGAATATGTATCCTCTGCGTCTCTCTTTTCGTCAATTCCATCGCGGGGCTTAGCATACGGCGGATGCGTCTCTGTCAGTCGTGTATTCTTTTCACGTTCCTCCGGTGACAGTTCCATTGCCATCAAGGTCATTCGGACCGCTTCGTAGGAACTCCGGTCGAGTGGAAATGGTTTCTCTTGGCGATCTGAGTATGCCAAAAGGATCCGGAGAGCTTGCCAATTGAAAACCGAATGATGTAGTGATCTCCAGTCCGCTGGCCTTGCAACATGTTGGATCATACAGTTGATAAGTGCGCTGCGAGCCATGAATAGTTCGTCGGGCTGTGAGAAGATTTTTGGTAGTCCCTCTTCAAGAAGTTTGACAAGAAAAGTGGCGCATGTGGGCATTAGGGCAGGCCAAATACGCCGACAGTGAAATGGAAAGTGTCGTGCAGCAAAGGCGGCGTTATCGAGATAATATTGACGATTCCGATAAAGAGAACGGGGGATGTCGGTGATAAAAGATCTTGTGAAGGAATCCATTAGTTTTGGAAGCGAGAGACGGTCAAAAAAGTTGTATTCCGTAGGCCTCATCAAGGAATAGAATAGTAAGCCTGGAGCTGATTTGCCATATTGAAAGAGTCGCTCAATACACCTATCTTCAGTCCCAAGGGACAATATATCAGTCCAGTCGTCAAGATCCTGATCGGAAATTCGTTCATTATACTTCAATATCCGGAACATTTCCGTAAATGTGTTATTTCTGTTTTGAATTTCATGTATCCCCAGCTTGGCTAGCATCTTGACGGCAATCGCCATCTCGATACTAGAGACCGGGTATCGGGCAATAAGCTTGGTTATATTATTGCCAACCGGATTAGGCCCACACTTTCTGCGAAACATTTTCATGTACTCCAGCAGGTCCATTCGTGGATACTTATCCCCACTAGGAAACGACATCTTTGGATCATCCAAGCGGAAGATGAACCTATCGGACCGGTGTTTGTGTATTTGTTCGAACTTTTGCCCTGTAGACTCTCCACCATGTATGGCATAGACTGCCTCGTGCCATCTGCCCTCAACAGCCTGATCATACATTAAAAGCCCCTCATGCAAATCCCACTTGCGCTTGAAGTCATACTTCTGCAAATGGAGGGGTGTATGATGGATCCACATCTCCCTCATCGAAGCCTTCCATTCCTCGGTCGTCTGCTTTCTCATTGCCGTCTGAATGAGGATCCAGAAGTCATGAGGCATACTACCATGATACTCAGGTGGACCATCTGGAATCTTGTCAGGCAAAAGTGATTCGTTAATCATGGATTTGCAAATGTTCCGTTGGCGCATTTCGTGAACTTGGTCTTCCACATTCTCAGCCAATTGCATTCCCTCCCAATCAACCTCAAAGTGGGTTAGCCATGGCACTCTGAACCCGGACGGTGCCGTCTGCTGGCGGGTTTGGTGGGTTTTTGATAGGCGTAAGTGTCGAAACTGGGTCACGGGTTCATGAGCAAACTGTGTCTCGCATTCAACAAACTCTTGGCGGGCAGCCTCCGTAGCATATGCAACGACATGTTTATGTTGATATGTATGATTCTATCACATGGTTAGTCACGCCTCGATATATTAAATATCATTATTCATAATGTGCAGTCGTCTGTTACTAACCGTCAAGGAATAGGGCAATTGTCTATGCCTCAACCCCGCAATCCGTTTAATTGATCGTACCATCGACGCATACCCGCAATCCAAATTCATAGAAAACAAAATGAAAACTCCTCCAAAGCAAAATCTCAATTTACGCACATATATAAGAAGCAATATTATTCAAACACCTTCTCTCCTCCTTCCTCACAACTCCCGACATTCACCCACCCGTCGCTTCCCCGAAAAACATCACCCTATCTCCAACTCTGTCCACCCAATACAACGTCACACCGGCCCTGCACGCCGCATATTACCCCCCAAAACTGAATAATCGCGCGATTTCCTGTTTGGGATCCTTCCCCACACCTAACTTTCGTTGATGTCGTTCCTGCCCCCCCGAAGGAGCTATATTCCTTGTGCAACGGGCACTAGAATGTTGGGATTAATTGATAGATTCCTTTCCGGTTGAGGATGAATTGGTGTGGGTATGAAGTCACGTGGTGATTAGATAGCATACTAATTTCATGGATGGGTGTGTGATTAGTGAGGTTGACCCAGTTGATTCTAGAAATTGTGAAATAACTAACAGAGAATTGTGTAGCCTGTACAACTTGTGATTAATAGATTTCTTCTAAAGTGAAACAACTCATTATCAAGTTTTCTCCATCCTGAAGCCTGGCATCTAATCCAAGCATAGTAGATACTTTGGTTCTCCATCTCCGAGTTCTCCACGCCTCCCGTCACTTACATATCCCTACCTGCATTCCATTCCCCACCATGCATAAACTCACCCGGACTGCTCGATGCATATCCCTCCGGTCGCCCCGGGGCCACCCTCTCCGCTTCTCTACCCCTCTCCCATCATCCGCTCTCCCCTATACTACCGCTACTACCTCTACCACCACACCAGCCTCCACCTCTCCATCCCCTACTCCTACTCTCAAGCGCACTCTCGGCCCCAAGCTCGCCGCCCTCCGGCGCGCCGGCGCCACCAACCCCCCACCCCACCCTCATTCCCGCATAACCGCGCTGTGTCTATCTGATTCCTTCGCTATGCCATCGGCCCTCCGCCTTCTCAAGAAATCTCAATCCTTTATAATCGACCCGCACGCCACAGGGCTTTCTCCATCCGAAGTCATTCACGCCCAGCCACGCAACGGTCCTGGTGACCTCTTTGTGTTCCGCAGCGGGACAATCGTAACATGGGGTCTCGGCATGGATATGGTGACCGGCTTGTTGACAAGAGCGGCAGTGAACCTTCACCCGATGAAAGAGCGCGAAGTTGAAGATTTAGATTACACCGAAGATCCAACACAGACAACATGTTCTCTTTCTGGCGACCTGATCACCCTTGGGACCAAGCCCATCACCCCTACCGACTCTCCGTCCCCTTCTGAACCCATCGACCCCATATCCCCCCTCCACAACCTCACGCTTGCCAAAGTCGCCTTCTCCACCGCCCTCGCCCGCTCCACCCGTCTCGCTCTCCTCGAAGCCCAAATGGAATCCTACGGCTCATCCACCAATGACTTCACCCTTCTCCCTCTTGACACCCCCGCTCTCTTGCGGTCCTCCCGCCGCATGATCCTCACACTTTCCAAAGACCTATTGATTCTAAGAGCCCGCTTGAACCACCACTCCGAACTAACTGATCCCGTCCCTGATCTCCTTTGGGATTCCCGGGCCTCCCTTGGCCTTGAGGAGTATTTCGAGGCGGTCTCGGAGGCTTTGGATATCAGGGTGCGTATTGGAATTTTGAATCAGAGACTGGATTACGCTCAAGAGATTGTCGGGACGATACGGACAATGGGAACAGAGCAAGAAAGTACTAGGCTGGAATGGATCATTATCTTGTTGATTACGGTGGAGGTTATCTTCGAGACAAGGAGGATTATCAGTGAAGTGAGGGAAGAAGGTAGACAAAAGATTGAAAGGTTAGCGAGAGCTCAGGGTATTGAGTTAGATCCAGTGACGGGCTTGCCAGTGAGAGAGGTTGTTGAGCCGGAGAAGCAAGAGATTGAAGAGAAGGACGCAAATATTAAGGAGAAGAAAATTGAGAAGGCGTAATAAACCAAAAATGACGCCGTAGTCACACACTGTAAATAGAATCTCAACTCATCATCCTCTGTACATAAAACACACAATAGCAAATTCAAATTCAATTAAAATGCCTTAGGATATTAACATTCAATACACGTTACACGAATACAAAATAAACTCCCCAATTCCAATTCTTCCGTCCAAGAAGAATTCATTGGTGCCCAAAACGAAAACAAGTAAAAAACAACAGCCGAATCCATCTTCACCAACCGATACCTTTTTCCCTTCCTCGATCCCTCAAAATCCAATAAACAAAGAATCAAAAATCCCGCCCACGCCCATTACTCCGCTACATCACTGCTTCCCTTGACCCGCGCCCGACAACCCCGGGATCACCGGCACAGGCACTGGTGTCACCTTCATAGGAATCACAGGTGTCCCGTTGCCCGTCCCCCTCGGCGTCGCCGACCCACTCCTCGATGGCGGCGCCGCCATCCCCTTATTCGCACCTCCTGGAGCCCCTGGCATTCCCCCATTAGGGATCTGTCCCGGGCCTGGCATCCCCATCTGCTGGGGCTGTGGTGTCCCCGACATCGACCTAGCCTTATACATTTGTTGCTGTTGGTTGGGGTCCGGGTGAACACCAGGGTGGTAGCCCATAGGCGGAGCCCCAGGACCCCCAGGAGTCCCTGGAGCCGGTCCTGGAGATGGTGACGGCATAGGGCGGCCAACCTGATAATGTTGTTGAGAAGGAGGGACATGCTGAGGTTGCGCCATGTATCCTCTGGGTACCTGCGGCGACCCAGGCGCCATGTTAAGCGGACCGGGTGTCCCATTAAACCGCTGCTGCGGATATTGCGCCGGGGGGAACTGCTGCGGGTGGCCCTGAGGCACCTGCGGCGAAGCAGTCCTTGACGGGACACCATTAGCATAGTATTGCGGCTGCTGCGGCGGCATCTGTTGTTGTTGTTGCGGCTGCTGCTGCTGCGGCTGCTGCTGCTGCTGCTGTGGATACCCCTGCTGCGAATAAGAAGGTTGACGAAAGCTTCTGTTAGGGCTTCCTTGGGGATAGGCAGCGGGTTGTTGCTGGGGCGGTGGCCGTTGGGTCGAGTTATAGGTTTGCGGCATAGCCTGGTGGCCATATGGTGTTTGTGACTTGGCAAGCTGCGAGACATACGGTGAGAAGTTATTCGGCTGTTGCTGTTGTCTATAGGCCTGGGGCGGTGGGGCCACCGGATGTTGGTTTGGCGCAGGAGACATGGCCATGCGATGTTGAGGCGCTGGAGATGGCACATGCTGCATAGGCATAGATCCTTGACGGGGAACGGGCACTGGGGTTTGTGGAACCGGAGGTCTGCCGCCATAATACTGGGGCTGAGGGGCTGCGATAGAAGCCCGAGGGGTCCCATACGACGGAGTAGCGACGAACTGACTAGGATACGCCACACTAGGCCGTGTGTTGGTACCCCGAGCTGGAGTATGATGTCCAGATACGGGCGCGGGTTGCGTCGCTTGTATCTGGCGCTGACGGATACCAGCCTCGTCCTCCTCCAACACACCACGAATCGTCTCGACAGGAACACGAATCTTAGTGTTGACAATGAGATCATTGAGCTGGTCACCTTGAAGCTTAGCAACTGCATAGGGTGGCAGAGAGCTAATGATGAGAGATAATTGCTCCTTGAGAGCTTCATACGCCTCTGTCTCCTCGGCCGATGGCAGCCGCTCCTCGATATGCACCAAAGCATCCGGGGCCTGTAACTCGGCTGGTGAGAAAGATGCCGTGTTCCGAATCCGCTGCCATGACGCCAACTGTGCAATCATATCCGAGACCTCGTCCAGAATCTCATCCAGGTTCTCTTGCTTGACCGTCTCAATCTTAGGCTTCGGCTCCAGACTCGCCTGCAGCGAAGGATCAACAAAGCTGTCATCCCATGATGCAAGCGCCTTCTCCATAGCCGCCATGTCAATCTCATCGTTCATATCCTCATCAGCAGCATCATTATCCTTCTGGTCATACGATGCCACTACGTCGTTGTACTCAGAAACCCCATAACGCTGCCACCACAAATGGCCCACCTGGCCGGCCGTGACCACCGCCATCGAGTCATCACGAACTGGCGCAAAACTTGAGAACGCTCCACGGAATAATCTCTCCATTTGGTCCACTTCTTTATCCGTTACACTAGACGCCAAACGCTTCGTTGACTCGGAAGCTCTTGTTAGGACATGGCCAGTCTTAGCATAGTTAAGGAACTGGCCAGAAGCCAAGTTCTGAGTAAAGTAGTAATTGCTGGTCAAAGGCACACCATCAAACGGATCCGCCTCATGCGGATAGAGCACATTACCACGAGCTGACGACATCTTTTGCGGCAATGGCAAAGGAATAAACTTTTTCGTCCTCGGGAAAACCTCACCGATGTTCCCAGGCCTCGGCACCTCGCTCGCTAATGGGTACTCGTGGATCTGAGTAGTAGTCAGGCCTTCAGGAAACCCGGCCTCGCGCATCTTTGCCGCTGTCAGTTCATCACTATTCTCGAAGTCTGCATCGCTCGCAAAACTAGAAAATAACTGCTTCACTGTCCCATTCACTGTCGCCGTTAACACAGTGCGGCTCTTTCCTGACCGAGGCGCCGAAGCAGCATCGAGCTCAGGAATTGCGGGGTAGGCATACTCGCGACGCAGAAGAGACAAAGTCGAGTCCTTTAGTTGGGTGGCATCAGATATGGCCTGGCGCTTTTCTGCTGATGGCTCCTTGTTCAGTTCCGTCTGGAGTTGGTTGATGCGCGTGTCGACAATAAATTTAACATCCTTTGTGAAATCCTCAAGTGTTTTGTATTCGTCGCGAGATATCTTGTCGCTGACAGACATCGGCGGTGTGATCGGGACTTCGGATCTTTGGCGTTTGAGGGCAGGTTCGTCAGAAGTGGTGAGTTCAGGCTCAGGTAATGGAATCTGCAATAGTTTGTGTTTATCGGATCTACAGGCACAAAGCCAGTTCAGTCAGTATTTAGTTTCTATGCACAATAGAACAACAAGCATTCATTCTCCATCGGGCCATGTCTTCTCAGCGACACACAAATAGCTGCAAGTAATTACACATGCAAAACAATTCCCTTCCGCCGCCAAAAATGGCCCCTAGTGTCGGCGCGTCACTCTGGCGCCGCTTCTTAAAATGCGTGCATTCTGTAGCAAGGATCTGCCTCAAAAATCACCACCTCATGTCATCATACCTTTGGATAATCTCAAAGCAACCCTTGATCACATCGATCTTGTCGGTAATCTGGCTCTCACCATCGCTACCCTCTCCATTAACCCCGGCAAACTGTTCGTCGCGTTTCCGCTTGAATGGCAGCCCAGGCGTCGCAGAAAGCGCCGAATCTATCGGCATCTGGTCGCCAGTCGCCGCCGGCGCAGAGCCCGGTACGGGTACTGGGACAGGCGTCACTGTGCCGACGTGTTCGTAGGGCACTACTTGGGACATGATGACAGTACAACACCTGCGATTAAAGATATATAGCGATATACAATGACACAAGCGTTAGGCCGAAGAATTGGCCGTGTCTTGACAGGTCCGCAATCGTAATAAATGCAGCCAATACAGCGCCAGTGTGAATCAGCACCGCGACGTGAATTTGAATTCTCGTCGCAGTAATTTGAAGGCTGCGAATATGCCAATCAAAACCTCGTGATAAAACGGCAAAATGATCAGCAGTGAATTATGCACCAGGAATCCGATTTGTAGCTTTTTTTAAAAGCTGTAATGTCGCGGTGGACGGCCAAGGTGTTTGTGGCGATGCAGACGGTGCGGAGCGTTATCCCCGGGTCGGGCGGGCAGCTCAGGTTAGTTTCGGCGGATCAGCTATCTGCGGCTTCTGCAGGCCGGCTGTCGTGGTTGTGGTCGTGGTCGTGGTGGAAAAAAAAATCGGGCGTGTTCAACAAACGTGGACGAGGGCCGATAATGATGGCAGCGGTAACTACTAGGTAGAAGCAGTAGCAGCAACTCAGATCACTAAGTAACAACAAAAAAAGAGTCAAAAAGAGCAAAAAATGAAACCAAAAAAATGGCTGCAGCAAAACGCGCTGAGTACAAGCAAGCTCAGCCTGATGGCACAACTTTGCTAGAAGGATACTAGGAGGGAGGAGCGACGGGGGTGGTCGCTTGCTAGAAAATAGTGCAACCACGGGGATAATGGCCTATTTTTATTGTTGTTTAAATGGTGCAATGGCAGAAAAACAGAGAGAAAAAATTGCAGATTTGGAAAATGGCAATTGGAATTCCATTAATCTTGCGATTTCCTCGTGCAATTTGCGGAGGGAAAAATCGGTAGCTGTAGTCTGCGAATTGAGCAGAAATCAAGATGACTGCGGGAAACAGCGCAAGTCTAGTTCATGTTGCAGCTTTCGTGTCCAGGGTCGCGACGCGAATATTGACAGGGGAGTCAACGAACTATGACTTGATTTGGAATGCTCTGTATTGATAGTGTTTAGGTGTAGTTCCACTAAAGGTAATCTATCTAGGACACTGTTTACAGTGCATCTTCAGTGGGTTTCCAGTGTATGCTAATTTCAAGGTAAGAATTATGTTCTGGAGCCTGGTTGTAGATATATCATTATTATGGTGATAATTATGGCATGCTATGGCTTGTCAAGCGGTTCGTATATATAGTTGCGTTGGTCATATTGAGATGTTATTATATCGATATTGTTGTTATGATCCCTCTGCTGCGTGTAAGTCATTTAGTCCCTAGAAATCGTGTAAGAGCTTCCAGCTCTACATCGGGACATGGCAAACATGATCAAAGTGTACCTTGTCCATGATTTTTGGACAAGAGCCTCCATGATCAACGACATCAATCTATACGCAGAATAGAGCTAAAATATCAGCCCAATATTAGAATAGATTATTTCACTTCAATACTGCATCATTATCTTTGCACATGTTCCCCGCTTCAACCCCACTCAATTCATCCAGGCCTGCCTCAATATTACAACAGTGATTCCCTCATCCCACTCCCATGCCATACCACTACTTTCAGTCTGCTATTACCACTCCTACTGGCCCTCCATGCACTCTAACTTGTCCAATATCGTCATGGCTAGTAAACGAAATCGAAAAAACCTCAACAATCACCCACCACTACTAAATCAGTAATAATTCACCACTTCCCACAAGTAACCAAAATGATCACGATAATTCTGATTGGTTGGATTTCACACGGCTGATATCGCGTCGATTTGTTTAAATGTCACGTGATAAAACGAATGGCTATCACTTAGGGTATTGACCCTATATAATGCTTAACCAGAACAACATTTAGTAACAACAAGACTTTATATACATCCAAGCACAGTTTCAGGTAGCCAAGTTGGAATTTAATAGACAACTCTACTAGAATTACTATAGTAATATGATGAATTAACTATTGCACCACTTATAATAATATAAACACTGGCGTACCGACGATCGCCAATATTACTTAAAGTCATTTATACTCTCCCTGGCCATCTAAACTCCAATTTAATCCATCAATTCACTTACACGACCGAAAGTAGAAATTAGAACACAAAGCATTTGGTTATACCCTATCAAACTCCCCAGTCCAACAAGTTCGTCTTCAGCTATCCATGTCTTCACGTTACATACGGCACACACGAGACAGATCACAACATGTATGCATATATTGGGTGTTAAAGATATTGTTATTATCCATTGGTACTGAATCCCAAGATCAAAAACTCTCGAATACCATGATTTGGCTATTACAGATATCAGAGAGCAGAGAAATCCTTCAACACCAGTCTGAGGCAAACGAAAAGCTGACACCAAAACCAAAAACCACGAAAACATGACCAGAAAACCATACAAAACATAAGTGGTATAATTATATTATAAGGTCAATACCAAAGACGCTTACTAGAGCCATCCTGGTATTGGGCCTTATAAGATCACAACCAACGAACCGCTTCACTTGGCCTTGGCGAGACCGACAGCGTTCTTGCCCAGATCGTAGACGCTGTAGTAGCGGCGGAGGAAAGCATCACCAAGAATAGCCAGGGGTCCCGTAGGAGCGGGGAAGTCCATACCCTGGAAGGTCGAAATGCAGCTACCAGACATCTCAAGAATGTAGTCATCGGCAGAGAGACTGTAGTTGTGACCGGCAAGGCTGAAAGTGATGTCGGGGAGCGACGACTTCTTGTCGCACTCAATAGAGTACTGACCGCCGTAGCCCTTCTTGGCACCGATCTCCTTGTTCAGGAGCTCAGCCAGAGAGGAAGGCAGAATGTTGAGCGAGGTACCGGTGTCCAGAATAACACCAGTGTTCTCGAGCTCGGCAACCTCATCACCGAAGGCAATCGAGTCCAAATCAACCTCCCAGTAGGCCTTGCGGCGAAGGGGAATATACTGAATCTCACCCTCGTAGTGCTTCTTGTTGACACCACCAAAGATGGCCTCGCTCTCACCCTCGTTCTCCTTGCTGAGGTAGAAGGCGAAGACAGGGTCGTCGAGCAGGCCTTGCTCAACCATAGTGTAGAATGGAGGGGGAATCCCATTAACGGAGATGGTATCGTAGCCGAGACCGAGGATACCGTCAAAGCGCCCGAAGGCAAAGGCCAAACCAGGCTCACTGGTGGCCTCGGCGAAGAGCTGGTCCTTGATCTTGATATCACCGATGGAGACGGTGTCGCGAGAGACAAAGCCAGTCAAGCTGCCAGAGCCATAGTGGATCTCAAACCCGGTACCGTTCTTCTTGTAAGTAGAGGACTGATCCGAGTAGTACTTGGCGTGGAGGTAGCAGGCAATGCTACCACACTGACTCGAGGGGACCCAGAGGTTGGAGGACCCAGTATCAAGGACAACTTTGAAAGTCTGAGGGGGGGTACCGACGGTGATCTCGGAGAAGTCTAGAATGAAATTTTGTTAGCCCTCCATACTATGATATTGATAATGGGAAAGTATAGTGTAGGAACTACCGCAATGACGTATACTTACACTGAGCGTTCATGAAGTTAGTGACGGGAACAGGATGGCCAGAGTTGACCTGGAAGTTGCTAGTCTTAGTGTTGAACATGGCATCAACCAAGTTGGTTTGATGATCGCCGCCCATGTACTTCTGGCCAAGAGCCTGAACGTGTTCCTCCATGGAGGCAGCAGCCTAGTTATGATCATAATGGTTAGCTGAGGTGTTTTGGGACATGAGAGAATCGGGTAAACGATGACATCAGATCTACGACCCCCGATTCCCCAAAGCCTTGAAAGTCTTAAAAATGCCAGAATAACGATCGCGAGTTACCGGCGACAAAAGGTATCAAATTACTTACGAGCTGCTCCGAAAGGGGGACCTTCTTAAGCTTCATGGTGTGAACGGCGGCGTTGGCCGAGCCGAACAACATAGCGGCCGCGATGGCGTTGGTGCCTTTCATTATGACAGTTGGTGCTGGGTGTGGTTGGTTAAAATTGGCGTGTTGTGGGAAAGTTAAGTTTCACAGGCCCTCACGAATCAACGGAGATGGCTTAGAGGGTGGTAACAAGAAAAAGAAGAAGAAAAGAATCGATGCTCAATATGTTGGATGGCGGTGCTTGATAAGAGAAGTTGGCGAAGCAAGGAATGACGAACAACAACTTTGAGGGATATGCATGGTTCCAGGAACTGAAGCCTGGGTGCCCTGGGGAAATACAGAGGGATTCATGACTTAATAGGCTGCCTACCGCATTTGGGAAGGTGCTTATTTGTTGTAACTGTCTCCTTCCCTGAGCTGTGCTTTACTGCTGTTCTAACGCTAGAGGTCTCGTTGCTAAAGCCTATGAACAATGAGTAGTGCACTGTGATCATTGGCACCGTATACACTGTGTGGTATCTACCAAATGTTACGGGCAACCGTAAGCGCTGAAGCTATGTACCTTCATGGCTCACGTGCGTGCTAATACACAGTGTCACTCAGTCATGCGCACAATAGCTACACAACAAATTGCAGTGTGCATGATTACCACAAATTCACGATTAAAGATTGAAACTCAATCAATATAATGATACATTTGGCTAAGCTCCAGGTGCCTTATTGGCCATTTTCATTCCGACATACAGCCTCATCACGCTCTTACCCCATATCAAATATCTCAGATTGGGCCCTTTATCTAGCCACCAGCCAGCATACCTTGACCACTACCGCCTGCGAACCACAGCCTCGTTTTGCGCACCAGACCCTTTCCCCAACATACTGTTTGGACGAAATAAGTACTTTCCCCTAGATTGTCTTACCGCCTTCGTTTCTCCTGTCTCCAATTTGCACTACAGTTCGGCCTCAACTTAACGCTGGTTTAGTTAGTGTCTAGCATTGTTTTCAATTTAGGGGCAAGACGCTTATTGTCTCCCTTGGATTGGCATGTTATAAAGGGCCTGATTACCAGCCACAGGCCATGGTCACATTCTCAATGCCCTGTATTGCCAGGATATTTCATGGCGAGTATGGTGATTGCTGTGGAGAGCACTTAAGAAGCAGAGCCGCTGTTGTAATTTGGCCGTTTGCGGGATGTTGCTGGGGCGCTTTACGTCATATTCTTAGAAAATGGTGACGAACTGCGAATATGAGTGACACACCAAGAAGTGACTATTAGACACGGAGAAGTGTTTATGTATTATGTTACATTGTGTCTCGGAAAAAAATAACGCGATAAATAACGGGACACAGGAAATTACAGAGAGTAAACTACTTTCGTTTCTGTGACAGTTGCAGGTTACAGATTTGTGTTTTGTTTGTTGTTTATGTCAATGCGATGATGTGCAGTTGGGGCTCGATCTGATAATCCGGGTATTTTGGTCACGAGCCAGAGTATATATCAAGCGTGCAAAGGGTAGATATCATACAATGCAAGATTAGACAGGAACTTTTAAGCCAGTAATAAGCGCTTATTCAATAGAATGACACTCTATATTAAAACTCGTATGGTGGTGCGGGATGTCGGATCACGACGCGTGGTACCTGCAGGTCAGGTACGATATCACGTGACCACATACATATAGGGTTGGATATACACGTGTACCCTTGTTGTATATAACCCTATAGTTACTATCATGTCTTCATCATGGACATACATTTGCTTCACCATTCAAATCCAACATAAACATAATGAGACAAGGTGGTTGATATCATTTATGGAATATTGATAAGAACCACAAACACGAACCTACTACAAAAATATACCCGAATGAGTCTCAGAATACATGCTAATTTCATATCAGATCAGCCCTTGTCACTCTCAATCATATCTTAACAACGGTCATGATAACATGGAACTCGAATACAAATGTGTAAATAGTGGCCACTGGCGGATAAGAGTGGGCTCTATTAGTAGAAGAGATTATGGATATCTTTCAAGCTCACTATTTTCTTGTCAGACTAAGTAGCTGTCATGCAATATCTCATGTTGAAAATATTGTGATATTGTCACACATAGCCCCTATGTACTAGAACAGCCTCATGCTTGGCTGATCTGGTATTCTGGACAAAAATCCGCTTCAATTTGATATAATAAATAGAGACAAAAGAGAAGATGAATCCCACCAATATTGGAAGAATAGATAAACCAAGACCACGATGTTATCTTTTGAGATAATTGCCTATACACCTTTTAAATGCCACATAGGGCCCTCCTTACTAAAGGTTGTGCATGTCCATGTACTATCTTAACGGTCAAGATAGACTAATAATTACTATTAGATCGGGGTACTGTATGTTGACTACCAACATTAACTCATTTGTTAAAAAAAAAGACCCTTAACTCGATATATGTGATGTATCTCGGCACTCCACTCATCACAGTACAATGTGCGATTTCACTAGTTTGGACAACATAACGGTGTCAAGATCTGCAACTAGAAACTTGATGCTATCCTCGGAGAATCAATAGTGCAGCCAACGTCATCCAGAACTAAATCTATGGCCGTGGTGATTGTCCATCGAAGTTCAGCACTAGGGTCACGGTACTAACATGCGTGATGATGGATTAAGTTGGTATATGATTGACTTCTCAATCTATAATAGACATATATGAATGTATTGCTGTTACAACAAACTACTTAAGACCGAGTATATGATCAATCGGTCATTTGACAACTATCTACGAGACGTCTATTCTCCATTAAGCACATGTACTACGTTACAAGTATTGTATATCGTTGTAACCCTAGACATCGATGTTTACCTCGAAATGAAAACTTGTGTTATATTCGTTTCCCATAAGCGGGACATCGTCCCACAGCCAAGTCCGAATCACGCAACTCTTGCAGTCGTCAGACCATCGGATATCCACAACCAGAATGAGTACAAAAAAGGCATCATTAGGCGAAGACAATCATATCAAACGATCGGTGATAACTGGAAGACGGGTGGTTGTATTTCTGCAGAACAGGCGATCCGGAATTTGGCCGGCCGTTGACAAGTGCTACTCTAGACTAAATCCACCGTGAAGACTTTTTTGCTCCGGTTCTCAATAAATAGTCCGTTGGTTCTATTCCACCCATTTCAAAATTATTCTCATGTTTCAATTCGTGCAACACCAGTCTTGACCACCAGTGTTCTTTCGCTTATCAATCTATTTTCCTCCTCATAATCCCGAACATCCGGCCTGACGTCTATCACTTGCTCGACAATCCCATTCTCTCAACTACCGATCTGTCAACATCCCCTTCAAATCCAATCCACTCTGGAACATTGCAACACTGCACTATACAAATCCCACCTCGGCCCCACGCCGTCCGTCAAGCGTTTCTCTCCCTATTCGGCCCAACACCCTCCCTCAAACTCTACTCCCATCCATCGGCACCGTGCAATGTGTTCGCAAAACACCACTAGTGCCCAACACGCAACCAGGGGATGCAAAGGGGATCCGGGGGGTGGCTGCCGGATATAAGCGGGAGAGTGTTATGCCAGAGATGTTGGCTGGTGACTTTTTGGGGAGGCAAGGCAACTGAAGTTTCAGGCGAAGAACAAGATTAGGAATGAAAAGACAGACTGTTCTATATTACAAATTAGTAATTGAGGGTCTTGAGACGGAATTGGCAAATAAAAGGGCGGATGTTACGACGGAGGTTGGTTAGTAAGGGATTCATTGGATATCGGGAGTAGGGGTTGTATGATGGGAAGAATGTCGCTCTAATCAGAATGTTCTCGGCTGTTGGGCAGGCTTCTATGTCCTCGGGAATATGAGGTAAGAAATGAATGAGAGCAAAAAACTCATCTCATACGGGTCCGACGGGGGGGAAACAGCCGGTAATAAGCAATCTTGAATTCCTAGTCCTCACGGCCCAACAGGGTCACACAGGATCACACACGGAAAATGTCTCCTATTACTCTGTGACAGGCTCACCCACCCGTATCGATGCAACATTTACCTGCCAGTCAGTCAGAAGGCAATATCCACAGGCTCCACTCCGGCGGTTCAAGTCGCAATTGTCATGTTTGGCAGGCAAACATGCCAACAAAGAGCCCTGGGTCCTCCCCGAGCACGACGACAGATACCCGGTGGGAAAACTTCAAATATCGGTTGCAGACACGGTTATGAATACACGCTTATGGTGCCTTTGGGCTACAGAATAGATTCTACAACGAAAGGGTACGAAATCAATCTACGTCAAATTCAAGTAATTAGTAGACAGCTACGTCATGACCTTCAGTAGTTAGCTCTCTTGTAACTCTCCTGTAAGAGATGTTGTATAACAGCACTTGTCTCTGGTGAGAGCCGTCTATGAGCTTTTCCTCAAAGGGGATAACAGTCATTCAGCTGCCAAGAAACACCACGCTGAACACTGTGTAATTAATCCCTTCTAGGGGCGCCCAGGTGCCTGGCTGGTGCGTTCCATGCGTCACGAGACCAGCTTCCGAAGGCTCGGGGAAGACAGCGGCAAGGATGGCAACAGTCGGTGGGTTTTGATGGGGGGAGACTAGTGGCGGCTTCCCGTGAAGATCTTGGAGGTCCAGATACAGGAAAGGAAGAGACCTAGATGGCCAACTTGCTGACTTATGGCGATCTTTCGGCTTTGGATACGGAATGTATAGTGGGTTTAACAGCGGTTTTAACTTTGGGAGAGGAAGGACTCGCGATCCTAAGAGGATGGTGATGCCATGGGCGGGCCCTTGAACATAGTGGGGATTGGCTTTATGGATATGAAATGTCTACGAAGAGAATGACCAGCGAGCTACGGAAAGGATAGCGGTGGGGGTGAAGGATGGAAGACACCGGGGAAATCCGTTGGAGGGAGATCCAGCGGGTTTATTCGGTAGCCGGGCCAATGGCGTGCACGGCAAACGCCAAATTTGAGGGCAAAGCTGGGAGGGAGTTGAGGGCGGAATAGCGCAAGCGGCCAGTGGTCGATGGGATTGTGGGGCTGATGGTAAGTGTATGGTGAATATTAAGTGAGTATAAGTGAATTTTCATGACGAATAGATGTTGTTTGTGTTGTATGGGATACCACGCGGATGGAGACAGGTGTCAATACCGAGAAACCTCCCGGTCATGCAAGTATGATCACCATATGATTTTCATGATATTTCTCAATAAACCTACCAGAAAAAAAACAATATATACAGCAGAAGATCCACTAAGAAGAGGACTGAATTTATTTCCCCCCGGACTACGGAGCACCAGAGACGGAGCCTGTCAACGACCAAGGACGAAAAGGCAAATTCTTGATACCTGGGGAAAACCTACCTCGCCACATCTAAACCGACATCACCACACCGTAACTCGACTTACACGCCGGTTCTTTCACTAAGCCCTGATCCGAGCTTATATTGGAAATAAATGATTTTTTTTAAATAAAAAATTTAAATAAAATAAACCACCCTTCATTAATTGAAGAAATAAATACAATATAACCCCACTGATGAGGCGCATTGAACTTCCTTATAAAGTCACATCACAAAAATCCTCTTCCCTTCTTTTTGGCGAAGGAGAGAATAAGAAAAATAACTAAGAGATAGTCACGGGCCCCTTTCGTGCCAGCAGCTACTAACGTAAATACCAAACAAAGAAACGAACAAGGAAAATAAGAGAATTAAACCCCAGGGAAAAAGAAAAAAAAAACACCATTCCGCCGGGGCTACTTGCGGACTTTGCTCGGTGTGCTGGAGAGTTTCTATGCCCTTGTGCGAGTTGAGGCCGGGCCGCTTGATTTTGCCTTCCCCACATAAAAGAGAAAAAGGGAAACACGGCAGAACATGGCTTATAGACAATAGTGCAGGTTGCGTACAAGAGATGGCAATTATATTAGAACAGCCAACGTTAGATACGTAAAATATGTGCATGTGAATGTTGCAGATGAGAGGCAAGGGCTGTAAGTGGCTGGGATACCGGATTTCTAGTATGGGTTGTCTTCGCTTCTTTTTTGAGAAAAAGGCCCTGGCCTGGACAGGTTCGTGATTCACGGCTATGACTGGTCAAAATGACAGTATTAAAATCTAGACTCTGGAGCCTAGGTTATTGTCTTTTTATCCATTTCTCATGAGAACAAGAGTTCTTGGTATTTATAAGAGAAAACTGAGTTGTACTCATCCTCAAATTTCTCTTCTCATAGTCTATTCATCCCCTCTGTTCCTCATACTCCACTCCTTTGCCCACCTATCACCGCCATTTGCTTACATCAGCGGTCTACCCAGATAGGAAAGTGGCGGATGGTACAACCAAAGTAGCAATATTTGTCGAAAATAACGGAAAATAACGGCCCCACAGGAAGGCACTGCAACCGCCGGCCTGCTCATGAGATCTTCCTTTTCGCGGGGGAGTGGTAAACGTGAACGGGCTGCCGCCTTGGCTACGACAATACCTAAGGTGCCTCCAGACACGAAAACTCGCTGGATAGCGATAAGGACATGTCAGGAAAGTCAATCCCAGAGGGTATCATTTGCCAGGTAGGCGGATTCATTTGCGACAAGAAAGGGGCATGTTACTGCGAATGGGATTCCTAATTGGCAGACGAGGATAAAGTTACAGATAGTATCATGAAGATATTGTATAAGCGGCCTTCGAGAAGGGAGGGTCGGAAGATGTATTGGGAACCTGAGGATACACAGGGCAGACGGGCGCTTTGCTTTGCCTTGACCATAATGTTGCTACTGTTGCAGCTACTACTAAGATTTACAATCACGACCAAAATAATTTGAGATAAAGTCACTGATGCATGTGCACCGATGCTTAACCAACTGTCGGCTTGTTACAAGCTGTCCGAGGGTCTGCCATGAACCAAAATGTCCTACAGAACCGTAACCACCAATAGTCACCGGTGTGGCAAGGACAGACATATTATTCTTGGCTGTGACATCTAGCGGATTTCTGTAGCGCCTTGGTATGGCTGTAGATTCTATATACAAATGTAGTTGACAGATATCTACTCAAACAGGAAACCTAAGACCCAGTGGGGATATATTCAGGAAATAGTGAGTATCCCCGGACTGTCATGAGTGACATGATATCGTAATTGCCGAGGGAATACTCGAAAGTATATGGGATAATTTCAACCTCCCAGTGTTTGGCAGAGAACCAGAAGAGCAAGCGAGAGTGAAAACGTTACGTTAAAGAACTCAATGGTGTCAGTCAAAGTGAGGCCGGCTTCTGTTGTCGTTTCAAAAGTGGAGCCGAGACCATCAGCGAGACGTGGGTAAGGATTTGTGACGGCCACGTCCAGACCAAGAGGATTGTGCTGGGTAAATTAGGATTATTATCTATTTATTTGGGTGAGAGGATGGATGACGGCGCTTGCGATAGTCTCACACGGAACCTTTCCAGGGAGGCTGCGAAAAAAAAAAGAAAGAAAAAAAAGAAAGAAAAAAAAGAAAGAAAAAAAAAAGAAAGCAGAAAACATGGCCTTGAGGGTAGGAGTTATGGTCTATTGACGCGGGTCACATTGGCTGTCCTTTGCATGCCAAAGCCGACATTAAAGCATGATTTTCACGGTGTCTAGAGCACTACAAACGGACTGTAGCATTACCTCAAATTTTCTATCCTTCTTGGCTGGCTGTTTTTATTTGTCAATAAGGCCATATGCAATTGACGCTATCTCGGCTCTGCTACGGCTGTAATGATAATGCCAACGTTTACTGACCGGCCTGGGTCATCATGGAAAAAATACCAAGGCTCCCTCAATTGAACTTCGCTCCATACACGGCATGAAAGGATTTTCGGCATCCCCTTACTCTAAAACACCATACCTCTCGTTTTGCCCATCATCTCTGTCCAACCCAACTAACTACCACTTCCATTTATCTGTCAGACATTCCTCTCCTCCCCCTTCCCCGCCCCCAGCCTGATTTCCACATAAAATCGTTCGTTGCATCATCCGTTTTCTGTTCCCATCAACGATAATCGGAGCAGTTTACTCGGCGCAATCTATGATGCCTGAGCTTCACTGCGCCCTTGTGTTGTGGTAGGATATTCTGGACCCGCTGTAAACGGAAATGACAAGCGAACTTTTCCTCCTGTGTTTTCTCGCCGGTGGCGCTTGGGTTGACCGTAAAGCCGAGGGTAGACTTTGTGGGATCGATGGATGGCTAGAGGGGAGGGAGGGGTAACTTGTGCTGAGGTGCTTAGATGCGTATGTGATTAGGTAATCGGAATTGGTGATGGTGATGGTGAGAGGATGGCGTAGAATCCATGGAACCCGCAATGATATTCCTTGGGGGCAATTAATTGTTTTGAGATAGCTGGGAAGTCGTCCATTGCACCCGGCAGTCGGCCATGGGGCTTGCTCGACGACTGCATCTGAAATTGGAGAAGCCACTTGTCGATATCATGAACTATGATTACGACACTATGCATATGAATATAAGCTTCATCTACCCCATATTCACAATTCCTGGTCGCGCATAATCACACAATATGCCACCCAAACTACTCCTAACCAACCAGTAATATATTGTCCCTATCTCTTATGTAATCCGGCAGAACGGAAGACTCAAACCTAGAAGCGCCAGGGGACTTCTATCAGCAGTAACCGAAAATGCCGATGGCGAAGGGCTAGATCCGGAAGTTTCTTATGGCATCCAACGTAATCAGCGGGCGCTCCAGGAGGAAGGATATGATCGCCGTAACTTCCTCGCCACAACTTAGTAGTACTTATTTTTTGCAGCTCAGGGCGCAACTACGTGCTTTGTAACTGCAGGTTTGTTTCTGTTTTCTGTTTAAAGGCGGCAGGGGTGGGCGTACAAATATGCAATGGTTCACCTTGTGTGTGACTGGTCGGCATCACGTATTGCGTGTATGAGGTTAAATTGTACCGAATAACCGCAGAGAGCTCGGCTGGCCGAGCTGGTGCAGGAGATCGATTTGATATTGTGATACACTGTTTTTTTTCTTCCTTTCTTTTTTTACTCTTTATTTTTTTTTAATTTTTTTTAATTTTTAATTTTTTGAAGTTTGGTAGTGCAGTCAGTCTATGGGGACATTGGATTCCGGCTCCAAGGTCAGGAAGTTTTTAGTATGGATGAGTAGGCAACATGGCTTTGCGCACAAGCTACGGATTGAGCCATAAACATACAGCAATAGAGACAACTGCGCTTCAGATACAGAACAGCTAAAGGGTGCTAGACTGAGAGGAATGCTAGAGCGGGTACGTAATCCTGTCTAGGTTGGTGAGCTGGTTTACTGGATCAGAGGTTTACCTCCACAGGACGAAAAATAGATGGCCGTTCGATAATTTGGTCGCTTCTGGATTCCGATACATGGCGCATGATTCATATCACCACGCCACGCAAGAATAAGATGACCCAATCGGTGGCTTTAACAAGTCAGTTGCTGACTGGCTGCTCTAACTTCGTATCCGAGCGCCCCTGTTTGTTGTCTCCCTCCATAGTCTTGGGTACAGATTGGAAGATGGAGACGCTTGGCTATGTCATCCAGATAACTTCCTCTGCTCCGAAAGACAAAGTCTTGCCGTTCATCCTAACCGTTGGGTGGTGCGCTTGAAATTCCTAGAGACTGACGCCTGAAATGGGCAACCGTAAGCTGGAGATTTGTCCGTCATCGGGGTGGTGGGCTGATGGGAGTATGATCTGGTGCCTACTCTTGGTGGAGGTGTCTAGATAATATATCATTGCGAGGGGCAATCTGGATTTGCTGGGAAATATCAGGTGTCAGCGCATACCCGGTTTCGCGACTCTAAGCTGTAACAAAATTTGTTGACCAGGTCTCCCATTTCGTGGATGGCGACTATAATGAGAGAGACCCTCATGCGCTTATTCATTTTACCTGCTCCGAACACTGCCGGTCCTTCTTGTTTGCCATCCTCCCGATGTTCGCCGGTTTGTCATATACAAACTCCATTTCCTAATCGACCGGGATCTTGCGGATTGAAGCAACTCTTATTTACTTATTTACGTGAAAGGCGATCAAGGATATAATAAACTACAAAATACTTTTACCCGGCCCCTTCGATATCTAAACCACATGACTTCATCCTCTTTGTGGCCCCGGCCTTGTATGTAAGAAGCTTCAGCCAGGTTGCCAGGGTCGGTATGGACCATATGGACCATACAACCAGTTCGTAACAAGATGTGAACTAGACATATAGAGCCTGGCTAGTTGCGTTTTGGGCCTGCTCGGCTTAGAAAACCCATAGAGCAAGTCCTGATGGAAGGGAATAATAAACACAGACCAGAAACAGGCATGACCTTTTGGGTGTATGGCGAGTAAATGGATGAATGATTAAATATTGCATTTGATCCCTGGTTCGAGATCCCGAGTTTTCCCTAAGGTTTTTCAATTTACCAAGTCTTGACCGAAGAGAAATCCCGCCCTTTAATCCAACACTCAGTAGTTTGTGGAATACTCGCAGCTTAGAGACGTATCGACTGGGAAAATCCTAACATCACCAGAGAACTGCACCGTTAAATAAAAGTTGTATCCCCCCGTGGGGAAACATCTTCCAAAATAGTAACCGTGATATGCGTGCATTCTCTTTGGCTGGATCTTGTCAATGTCTCCATGCTCTTCATTGATTATATGTCGGCTTGGACCGGGGGCTCTTTTTGTCCTTCAGTTCTCAGACGGTCTGATGAGAAGTATTGGAGCAGGGTGCCAGAAGGAGGCCCCTATAAAAATGATGTCCTTGTAGGGTTAAATTTAGTTGTAAATGATAATATGAGGCGCCAGTTGGTCGCAAGATGAGGCTTCATAGTCAGGAAATTCAGGAGATGGCTAATTGTCTGGTAGCCGATTATTGGTATGTGGAAACATCTTATTTTGTCTGAGCTTATGGATGTATCTCGGGAAGATTGTGTACATGATGACTTGAGACATTGCGAGAAAGGACAATCGCTGCACAGCACAGGCTTATTAGCGCTAAATGAACTACTTCCCTGGCACTAGAAGAAACCAATATGCCACCGGGGTCAGGCCCAATTCGATGAGAAAGTTGAAGTGGCATTGGCATTTGCTGTATCAAAGTTGGAAGTCACTGACGTCCGACTTGTCTCAGCTGTCGTTAATTCTCTACAATCAACAGTGAATTTATGGCAAGAAGCAGCTAGCAAATTGAATGATGACTAAGCTGTTCTCTTTGCTAGAGTGATATGCTTTTACTTTTGGGCTTTCTCTTCATGTCTCTAGCCCTCCAATTCACCATAAAGTAACTTGATATACGATAACTGGGCTATAAAACACTCCGTTTCTATCAAACCGCACCACCAAGTAAAGCGTGCAAGCCTTGGAACGTCATTGGTCTTGGCGCACGCGTCGTTTCTCTGATCTTCCCAAGCATCTGCTATGATTTGTCTCGGTGCCTGTTTCCAATATCTTGGTTTTATTCTCTATTTTCTTTTTCTTTTCACATCATATAGTCGACTACGTCATCCTCCGAATTGTCTGTCCATGTGCACGTTGTTCCTCTGTTGCAACTTTTCGCGTATTCATCTGACTGACCCAGTGAACTTCCTATGGCCCTTGACGGCCGCACATCGACTCCTCCGATACATAACCGTAGCATAGTATCACATTGAAGCGCTGTCAATCTGAGGAAATCTTGTGACTTATCTCCTGCAGCTCAGTTCGCACAATTTTCCCTCAATCTGCCCATTCTCTGCGCCCAATATCACCAGGAAGACTTATCCTGGTGCCGGCCGTCGTCACAGTCGCCACGATAACACGTTTAGTTGTCTCCGCAGCTTCGCATTGCCTTTTCGGGATCCAGGCTTCCTTCTTAGGCACTGTCTGTTCTCGGTTTTCCGCCAAGATTCTCCTCCCACATTAAGACGAAGATTAATTTACTTCCACTGACCCGTAGGCTTGTCGTCTCACGCCGGCTCCAGAGTCCTGATTTGAGTTGATTCTGTTCACAGGATCATAACAGAACAGCCATAGACACAGCCAGAGACACAGCCAGAGACACAGCCGGGAGCAAGGGCTCCCTGTGGCCTGCGATTCCTGTTTGGTGTGCTGCACCTGGAGGCTTAACTGTTCGACAACCCCAAAAGGTCTAGTCCCAGAATTTCCACAGAAAATATGCATATGCGCCTAGTTGTCTGGTGTATATGTATACATATATAATCGCACACACCCCCTCTCTCCAACTTTACACGATATATTTCCACACACCCTTGCACGCCCTCCCTAACCTTCCTTTTACCTTGGGCTGCTGCCAGACAAAGCAGAATATTTGAAGAAGTTAGCGACAGACGCAGCTCACTTTGCCTCATTCTCACTTGCTGATGATACTCTCATACACTTCTGTTTGGGGTCTTTTCTACAGCGTTACATATACACTTCGTTACCCATCGTTTATACCTGGGGTTGTTATTTCCTCTGCTGACTGTTGACATTCACACCCTCCCTCCCTTTCTTCAGATCCGCTCACTGGTTCTCTTCTGCTCGGCTAACTTGATCGAGATATCAGGCAAAAACAGCCGTACCAATTGCGCTGCCACTTACTTTAGTTGTATGCCCGGGTTTTCCCCCAGACTATAACAGGGCTGCCACCCGCACATCCAACCTGCCGCTTCCCGTTTACCGCCGTTGTCATTCTTAAGATAGCGTGAGGCTTTGATTTCTTTTTTCAATTTTTATTTTTATTTTTACCTCTGCTATCTTCTTACATCCCGATCTTGATCTTTGTTGATCTTTTACAGAACCCATTTTGTCGTCTTTCTTCAACATTTAACCTACCTGCGTCGTATATTGACACATCTGACTGGCCTTAGCCCTCATCGTCGTCTACTCATACTACACATCACATCCTATAAATGTTCTTGTGTTCCTTATTCACGATACATTCACATCTCTCACGACCAGAACCAGAAAATCTTTAACACTTTGACTTTCAGTTGCCCTTCCCTGCACTCTCTACTCGTACATCTGATCAGTCTCAACTACCATGCCTTCTACTGGTTCCAAGTCTAAACCGCGTGAAGCGTCGGCTTCTACGCCCCAGAGAGACTCGATAGAGCCGTCTCATACTACAAAGCGTGCCTCGCCTACCCCTTCCGATGCGGCTGCGACTTCAAATATCGTCTCTCCCACCCACGATGTCAAAGACTCGCCTCCAAAGCGCAAGAAGATGGCCCGTACCCGCACAGGATGCCTCAACTGCCGCCGCCGTAAGAGAAAATGTGACGAAATACATCCCACATGCACTGCTTGCAACCGCCGTGGCGAGTTCTGTGAATGGGGTGTCAAGCTGACTTTCCGCTCCGAACATGCATGGAACTTGGAGGCCGATCACCCTTCTATGCTGCGGGCATCTAAGCGGCCGAGGACCTTTGAGATTCTGGATGTGAGAGACGAGGTCATTCGTGATTATCACCTTCATCTACCCTCAGTTGACCATGATAGTGACGATGATAGCGATCATGGCATCGATACTACTCTGCATTCTCCTATTCACGACATCTCGCTGGCTGACCACCATGTAACAAGTCACAGAAAGCGTTCTCATGATCACCTTGAGGATTCCCCTCTGCAGACGCAAAAACAACCTATTGGGCCTTCATATCTTGCTGTAGTTCCCTCTCCCCCTGCAGGAGACCACACATTTACTGCCGAGATCCGTCGGCCCCGTCGCGGACCTCGTAGTCCTAACCCAGGATGTCCTATCCTGAACGCCGAGAACGCCCCTTTGGCTCCTGTGTCCACATCCCCAGGCCAGCCTCACTCCTCGATATATTACTCTACCTCTACTTTCGGTATCCCCTCTCCCGAGCAGTCTGATAACTGCCAAAGCGATAAGAACGAGAAGCATGGCTCAACTGCTACTCGTTACCGTCATGTGGGTGACCTTCCCACTTCCGAGCCTATACTACCAAAATACCACCGCACCGAATCTCATGGCAGCTACCGGTCTTCCCACCGCGAGACCGCCGTTCAAGAAGAGGCCGCTGTAGAAAACCTGTTGTTCCTGAGTCGGAGTGGGCCTTCGCCGCCGCAATCTCATGTGGCGCCCAGTACTGGGTCTGAGCATCGACAGGCGCGGTCTGTTGTGGCCGAGGGTCCCATGGCCTCGAGGTTGCTCAACATGGACGCTGGTGTAACACGTCCTGCTACTCACAGCATGTCTGACACGGTTCACCAACAGCAGATTTTCCCGACGGAATCGTACCGCGATGATGGTGTTTTTGTTCCTGGATCGGTGTACCTGGAAGCCCATGTCGCTTTGAGAAATGCCCTATTCAGAGAGGCTAAGTCTAATGCAAACGGGCGGTCTTCGGCTTCTAGTGTTTTGGGCCGCCAACGCAAGAAGCTTCCTTCGGGTCCTGGTCAACAAGGCGACGAGTCATCTGTTCATATGGAGCTGTCCCTTTCCCAGCAATCGGCTGCTTCTCATGATGAGTCTGCTCTTCCCGAGCCTGCTCCGGTGGTGATGACTGTCGAGGACGAATGTGCTCTTTGGGGTAACTGGGTGCTTGAGATTGCGCCGTGGTTGGATAAATTCGATGTTAACCAATCTTTTGGTAACATTTGCCCCTCCTTGGCTAAGACTACACCTCATCTCAAGTACGCTATGCTTGCTCTCTCCTCTCGCCAACAGGACCAGAAGAACAAGACCACATCCGCATTGACTCAGCCTTTGTATCAATGGGCTGTGTACTCGTTGATCCAGGCTCTTCCCACTCGGACATCGGCGGTCGTGGCTTCAGCTGTCATTCTCTGCGTCGCTGATATGATGTCGTCAAACCCTAAGTTGTGGAGACGCCATCTTGATGGCTGCGCCAGTCTCATGGCCACTGCTGGCATTAATGGATTCGTTGGAGGTCTTGAGCAAGCTCTTTTCTGGGCCTTTGCCCGTCTTGACGTTGATGCTGGTCTTGTCTCCTCGGAGCGGACTTTGATTCCCGTTAACTCCTGGGCTAGCAAGATTGACACTGACACTGACGCCACTCTATTCCGCAATGCTATCAGCACTCGTGGTTTCCAAGAGTGGGCCAACTACTCTGTCTACCTAATTGCACAGGTGCAAGATCTCCTCGCTACACCTTCGGATGAGGCCCTTACTCCGGTGACTTCGCGGACGGTTACCGACTCCCTCGAGCCCTGCTTTGGTGACGGTGCTCCCCGCAACGACCAAGACTTCCGTACCAAGTGGGCTCTTCTTTGGCAACAAATTGACGAATGGCGTAACGAGCGCCCCGACGAACTGATGCAAATTATGTGCATTCCGTCGTCTGAGCGTAAACCATTTCCCACTGTCCTTCACCGCAATGCCTCTGCTATCAGTGGTAACCAACTTTACCATACTGCTGCCCTTCTCATGCTTCAACATAAGCCCGCGGGCATCAAGTTGGCGCCAAAGACTCGGATGGCCTTGTGGCACGCTAGACAGATTTGCGGAATTAGCATGAGCAATGGGCATCATGGGGCGTGGACTAATTGTATCCAGCCTCTGTGGATTGCCGGAAGATGCATGAGCCATCAGATGGAGCACGAGGCGATTCTGGATTTGCTGAGGAAGATTGAAGATGAGACTGGGTGGCCGACTACATGGAGAGTTGGCGATCTGACGGAGCTTTGGGGTGATTTGACGGAGTGAGGAATACCAGATTAAGCTGGAAGAGATGTGTTTCTGTTATTGTTTGGATTTTGATGATACCCGTTGATACGGTGTTTTCTTTGTATATTGGATTTTGGTTTGGGTCTGTCATTGGTTTAGGTTGGGTTTGGCTCTTGTGCTTTTTGTACTGTTTTCCATTTTGACGACATGTTATTTTTCATGATATCTAGTTTGGGGTTTTTTTTTGTTTGGTTATTTCCGTTTGATAGTGTCTAAAAAGACACTAGGTTTTCATCTTTACGGCGGACTTTTGTCTTTTCACTTGTTAGTATTTAGTACACACAGCATCTATCCCACGATAGATCTCATATTGTAAATATAGAGTAGTCCCTCAATGAAGACTACATCCCTACAGTACCATGCATTCAATATTACTTGCCCCTAACATACCATGCCTTAACATGACAACATATGTCTCACACGCTAAACCTATCTGCTAAGATGTCTGTTCGCCCACTCCCTTATTATCAGCAAATTGCTCTTTTCATCCCATCCTCTAGGGACCCGCGCGCTTGGACAGGGCTTCAATCAACATTGAGGTATTATTCATATCACGTGACTAAAACACATTGCCAATTCGCGGGGAAATCCGGGGAAGTGGGGTAGGGACAGACTTGTGCTGGGATGAACATGGGGGGAGGAATTATGATATGTGGTGGAGGGGTTGGCTAGTGGAGATGGTCATTTGAGGGAAGTTTGGCTGTTCTTTTTGGGATTGAGGTTGAAGGTGGTATCTCCAATTTTTTATCGTGGTATGGTCTTGATCTATCTTTCGTTTTTCATTCTATGGATATTTTTTTTTGGTAGTGGTGGTGGTGTGTGGGTGTTGGTATGTGTGTGTGTGTGTGTGTGTGTGTGTGCTTGTGTGTGTGCTTGTGTGTGTGTGTTGTATACTTGCAGGAAGTTGGGGAAGATTCCGAATTGCGAAGTTGATCCATTGGGATACATTGACGCCCGTGGGCTAATTCGCTTGGCGGCGGTTTTGGAGATTGGGGGGGTGGAGGGTGTATATGCAAATGAGAGGCTTCCCCGTGATACGTGGTAGGTGCCGAGGAGGGGGGGGGGCGTTTTGCAGTGGGTTGTGCCCGGTTATGTAGGTTGGTAGCGTGGGTTGTTATGTCGGTTCAATACTGGTTGTCATTGGTGGTTTTTTGAAGGGCGGCTGTTGGAATTTGTGAGTTCCGAGGAGCTCGGACGAGCCGAGGGGGGGCGTGAGATTGGTGGTTGGTTGGTCATGTGACATGGGATTTTGACGTCTAATGATCAGCAGGATGGTGAGTTGACATATAATGATACAAAGACAGGTGTCAGGGTCTCAGTCAGTCACATTAGCTTCGTTCTGCATTAGTGTATTAGGTTCGTGATATCACATTCCAGTATCCTCTAACTGTGTAAATGTAACATGGAAACTCTCACAACGCAAATTGATCAAAACCTTGGCTAAGAAAATAATTCTAAACAAAATTCATAAATCATGAAAAAAAAGCAAAACTTTTAAATCTAAACCTCAAGTACCGGCCACTTACCATCCCCAATCTACCGACTCTTCCGGTTTTTAGCCCAGTTCATATATCTCTCCACCATCTCCTTCGAAATACTCTTCGGCATTCCTGCAATCGCCATCCTAAAGTCCGCCATCCTCACCGCCCCCTCAAACTCCCTCCGCCCCTCATGAATCTCTTCCTGTGCTAATTCACCAGCCTCAAAGCAAATACCCCTAATATCTGCACCTGAATACCCCTCTGTAATTGCTGCCAACTCCTTAAGATCAACATCTGCATTCAAAGGCTGCTTACTGGTGAGTAGACGCAGAATAGATTCACGCTCGGCGATATCAGGAGGACCAACGTAGAGGATCTTGTCAAAACGACCCGGACGCATAAGCGCCGAATCTACAGCCTCGGGGTGGTTAGTAGCACCGATAACCAGGACGCCCTCTAGAGACTCAAAGCCGTCAATCTCGGTCAACAGTGACGTTACAACATTTGTCGCCGCCGTCGACTTGCTCGCAGAGCCGCCGCCAGAGCGAGATGTTGCCAGCGAATCAATTTCGTCAAAGAAGATGATGCAAGGGGATGCAGCCCTCGCCCGAGCAAAGAGTGTCCGGACAGCCTTTTCAGATTCGCCGACGTACTTATCAAGGAGTTCAGCTCCCTTAACTGAGAAGAAGTTGAATCCAGATTCCGTGGCAAGGGCTTGAGCGGAGAGAGTTTTCGAGCATCCTGGAGGGCCGTACAGAAGCAGACCCTTGGGTGCTGTAGCGTTGACACGACGTTCATCGGTGCGGTTTACGTCGCGGATGATTCTGCGCAGGATCTTTTTGACATTTTCCTGACCACCAATGTCTTCCCAATGGACAGTCGGGGGCTTGAGGCTGATATCGTGCATCGCAGTTGGCTTGACTTGACGTAATGCCTCCGTGAAGTCCGACATGGTCACTAGTTGATTTGGCACCGGTGGCTCGTCTCCAGCTATACGGCTGGTTTTATGGATTTCCATAGCTCTGAGGTTGAGCTTGCAGAGATCATAGGGAGAGAAAGCGTATGTACGCTGGGAGAGATGTTTTAGTGTTTCTTCAGCGGTTTCCGAAGCAAGCGGGATGTTGAAGGATTGGAGGATCTCCAGGCGGGCTTGCGGGTCCGGGATAGGGAGACCGATAGAGTGGTCAAGGCGAGTGATCTTTTGAAGTTTGGGGGGGATGTCGAGGAGATAGTCATTACAAGTGACAACGACGACAACCTTAGGAACAACACCTTGTGCCTTGATTTCCTCAGAGAGGGAGTCGAGTTCATTGGCGAAGAAATTGATGACCGTATTGTAGTTAGCACGGTCTTTGTGGATGAGTTGCTCAAAGTCATCAACGAGGATCATACTCGGTTGCTGAGCACGCGCTTGCTTGAAGATTTCTTGGATTGCAGATAATTTGTCTTGGGGGCCAATACGGAAAACGCGCCCCCAGTTAGTCGCCGCCATTTTATTGAGGATATGAGTCCGGCCAGTTCCAGGGCCACCATAAAGAACCATACCACATGAAGCAGTGTCATTAGGGAAGTACATGGGGACGTAAAAGTTGGCGAGCCAAAGGTTGAGGTTCTTGACCTGCTTGGTGTACCCCGGGACATCCGCGATCTTGAGAGTCCCGGAGTAGCTGCCGATGGCATTTTCCGAAGAAGAGACGATCTTGACGGTAGTGGTGGGCCGAACAAACAAACTGACATCTGTAGAGCCGTTGACTGAAAGGACAGTGAATGATTTCTTGACGCTAATATATGAGACCTCGATGGTCATACCAGGAAACACTTGCTCAGCGCGGACTGTCATGAAATGTTAGCGCCATGGACACTTTGATACTTGTTGACATGTATAGACTCATCTTACGCAAAAAAGTTTTTACCATCCACTCCAAGTGGCTCTGGTCCTCGGGGGCTATCTCTTCTCCCTTCTTATCGCCCCCTTCTTGCACCAATACCATCTCGGCCTCATTCCCTACATCACCCTTCACTAATCTGATCGAGATTTCGTCACCTAACTCAAACCCACACAACTTCCTATACGTCGTAGTCATTTGTACAACATTTTGGTTAACGTTCTTCCCTCCAGGCATCGCACAGAGCCATGCCTGACGCCGCTGGGGCTCGGGGGACTCCGTAGTGGAGAGCGCTTCAATGATGCAGTGGGCGTCATCTTTGAGGCCTTTAGTCATAGAGAGGAGGGCTTCTTTAGAGACATAGACACGGGATACGCCCTTCCACGTGTGTTTGGTGTTATCTTGGGCGTCATTGACGGGACGCACTTTAAACTGCATCGACATGGCGATGGTGGGGGGCCGGATGCCGGGGATGACTTAAAGTGGTTTAGGGTATAGGAGAATAAGCAGGAGGTGGCGCTCTTGTGATATTTTATGAGAGAAAGTCAAAACTGGATGACCCAATATTAATTTAGAAAGAATATATATGCCACAGGTATCCTCTATTCAACATTGGCTTGTATATTTGTACAGCCGATGGGTTGGTTGGAAACTTGCGCCTCTATCTACTCAGATGCATATATTCCTGCTACACATGCCCCGCTAATTATGATGATGTTAGTTCCTGAAGTAAAATCTGTCAATGGACGCCACAACTGCCACATTGCTGTTCTTGGTAGATTTCTTATTGTCCTCATATGAGGTTAAAGTATAGCCATAAATGTGGGTCTGTAAGTAAAGGGTGATCCTAGCTGTTGTTCTAGCCAAGCACAAAGGCTTGCTTCAGCGCTGAGAACTCCGTTGTTCACTTCAAGGCTTGTATACATCAATTATCTCAATCACCTACGCATATGCATCATCTAGAGAGTGTCATGATATGACTTTTGTCATATATGTGTCCTTGTTAGTTGTACATATCGTCTTTGTTGGTATTAGTGTAGTCCGTAGTAAGTAATCTATCAAACAGGGAAGGACCACTTAGATGCAGACCCTTAGTGGAGTCTTGTGATACCAATGGATATCTGAAGCTATAAGCAAGAACTACATCTCCCAAGTGATGTGATATATACGTGAAGATACATTTGGTCAAAATTAGAAAAGAGTTTAGAGTATGGTACATGATAGCTCCAATCTCTCAACAAATATCCTTTTCTATGTAGATTGGTGCGGGGACTCATGAAAATGTGGGGTTATCATTCGATGCGGGATATTGCGACGCTGCTTCTCCAACTCCATGCAGAGGTAGATGCTAACTAGATCGATAATGAGCCATCTACAATTGAGGTTTCTCCTCACGGGAACTTCATGATCTGAAGTTTGTATCCAGTGGCTCGGTAGTATATTATCCAAATTCATTCATATATATCTTATCACTTCAGAGGTAGCGCACCTAAATCTTGGTCTTGCCTCCAACGGGCAACCATTTCAACTACCATCGGACCATACCTTCCCTTGTCACGACTTCCTCATCTGGCCTCTCCCCCCACCATTAAATCCACTCTGCACCTTCCCGTTCTGCCGCAACTCTAAGCGATACCACATAACAAAGAAGGTGATATTTTAGTTTAAAGGAGAAAGACTTACGAGGCTGATGAAATTTTATGGGAAGACAGTAGTGCTCATTTTCGTCTTACCTGGTTAGCTGTAACACCAGCTGGTAGTGCACTTGTGAGCTTATTAGATCTCTACTTGTTAATGCAGCTCTACTTTATATGCTTAATCACTTGATAATTAGGGTCCCATCGCAGCGGCCTGTATAGTGCCGCCAATTGTCTATAACTTTTTTGTTTGTTGTTACCTCATTTTGGGCGGGCATAATGATTACTCGGGTAAATATAGCGACTTCTCGAACATCTGCCATTGTGCATAGCCGTTCGACTTTTATACGTCTGTATTCTTCCAAACCGAAACAGCCTGCTCAGAACAACACTGCACCACCAACTTGGCAGAACAGCAACCCCAACGCCACCCTCCTTGACATCCTCGAAACCCATTTCCCTCCTGACCAAACATCGATTGGCTCAGCTCCTCCTTCGATCAAGACCACCTCCAAGTCCCACAGCTCCAATCAAGGCTCCCGAGAAAAGTACTGGGACATCTCTTTGCACCCCTCATCCCACCGCCGTCCCCACGACACCCATGCCTCCATCTTCACCCAGCTCTTCCCCAAACGTCAGGACTATAAGCCATCTCCGCCGCCTCCACGAGCGCCTGTGACTGACCGGGACTTTGAACTTCTTCAACAGCACCCACCTGCAGAATGGGAAATCCCAAAGGTAGAAATATCAGTGGCAACAGAACCGGGAGTTGAGGATGATGGGGAGCATGATAGTGATGCGGCATGGCGAAGAATTAAGAAACAGTTTCCTGTCTTAGGAGAAAAGCCGCCAAATTTTAAAGGCAAGTATTGGGGGCTGCAGCCGGAGCATATTGCGATGGTGACGGTGCGGAATACAATTCCAGGGTTATCGGCTTCCGATTTTGACCGGATTCTTCCCAAGGGTCTACACATTCCTGGGAAGTTCTGGTCTATTCTCAAGAGTAAGTTAATGATATTCAGTCCACCTATCGATTCAAGACCCATAGCTAATGCTCTAGTTTCCTACTAGCTATACCCAAACTTAATCCTCGCACTCTTGAACCCACAGGCACCTACTACCTCCTCTTCCCTACCGAAACTAACGCCCTCGTCTACCGCTCTGAATTCCATCGCCTCCAACGTCTCTATACTTCCAGCAAACCATATCTGCCTGCCCCCGTCTCTACAAACTCCTTTGCTCTTTGCTCCCCCTCCTCTCCCAAAACCACCATTGAAATCACCGTTGGACCCTCCGCCATTCTCCAACGCTTTCGCCCCGGCTACAAATCCAACATCTTCCGCCACAAAGAATACTCCGTTGACCCTACCGGCGGTCTTTCCGGCTCTGGTCCCGCCACCCTCGTCCAACTGATACTCAACGGGGAAAAGATGACACTGGGCCGCCTATACATCCTTCTCAACGAAGACGAAAAGAACCGCGGGATCCCCTGGGGGCTTGACCGCTCCTGGTGCCGCAAAGGCGTCGCATTCAGTCTTGAAGACGCCAAACTTGCCGGCCGTCGTAAATTATTTGATAACCTTCTCGACCTTGACGACGAAGCGACCCAAATGCTCCCTCGAGACCTCCAAGTCCTTGAAGACAATGACTATCTAGCCAACGCGGCAACCCTAGGCGACGATGCACGCAGTGCCGTTGAAACCGCTGGTGAAGCGGCGGTGTCTGTGAACAGTAAACAGTTTCTCTTATTGTTTACAAGCCATTTGGAGGCGGAGAGGTTTGTTAGGGGGTGGAATGATCGACAGGTTTGGTTTAATAACTCGGGGGGGTCGACAAGAAGGACGGGGATGAAGGCAAAGATTATCATACCGGTTTGGAAGGAGAATGAAGCAGCGGGGGTTGTGGAACAGGGTATGAAGAGGGAAGCATTGATGAAGAATAAGCATTACGACGTTTATTATAAGAAGGCTGTTAAAAGTAGCTAGAGTGGTGGAAGAAGCGTATAAGGGCAATACTGGAACAGACAGTCTTGCCAAGCTATACACAGATAGATGCTAAACACAGTAAGCCAGATATACAGTCTCGGATAATCACAGAATCTGATTATATTAATACCTAGTCACGTATACTTTGATGCTTTCAAATAATATAAACAGTGCTGTAAATTAGAACCCAGTCAAGAACCAGCAACTCCGGACCAGATCA
This sequence comes from Catunica adiposa, assembly GCA_001640685.1. Lineage (NCBI taxonomy): Eukaryota > Fungi > Ascomycota > Sordariomycetes > Microascales > Ceratocystidaceae > Catunica > Catunica adiposa. Next base: position 84,819 of record LXGU01000110.1, read on the forward strand.
AGACCATTCAAAATCTCTAAACACATGAACAAGAGTAGACAGACAAGAAAGGGAAACGCAAGACAAAATCAAATAAAGCATAACAAGGTGGTAAAAAAAAAGGAAATCAGGCAAGGCGAGACTTATTCCATTCGTTATCTGGAGACAGGAGGATCGAAAGTAAACCAATGGCTGCGAAGATACATGATGGGGTGAGTGATAACGAAGTCAACAGAGAGTCAGACTTTATTTACAAGCAGCGACAGTCTGTAAACAAAGCATCTTAGACAACATACAACAGATAGTCAAGACAAGAGGCCAAAAGATACGGGTGATTATTGGGGACATAAATGAGTGACTGTAGCCCAGAGGCATCTGGACAGGACGAGAAGGAAACATGAGCAAGATGAAAAAGACGACATTAACAAGCGTAGCATAAGAACAAAAAGTGGCCGAGATTAGGTAAGCGAGTGCAAGAAGTGGAAGAAGAAAATCGAAAGGGTCAAACAAAAAGAAAACAGAGCAAGTCCTAGGTAGCTATCGGAAGTCAGCATGGCGTCTCAAGAGATCAGCCAAGCCACCATGCCGAAAGACAAGCATGGATTTTCGGCCCAATCCATGCTCTGCCCTAGGCTTATCCAGAAGAGAATCGTTCGGTCATGATATCGGAACAAGTAAAGCATTCGTCAGGGGGGAAGGGTCGGAAAGCAGGGGATGTATATGCATGTGTTGGTGAGCCGGCGGTCATTGTAGATAGTCGTGTCGCTTTTTGGTGTTTTGGGGGAGTGGGACCGCACGTTATCTCGTCTGCTGTCAATCCAGGAAGCAAATTATGGTGTCTTAGACCATGAAGGCTGTGACACGGGTTATCCCTTAGCAGCAGCCACTGCCCTTGTTGCTGGTATCACCAACGTTGACACCGCCGGTGGTCTCCTTCTCGTTCTTAGAGCTGTCCACCAAGCGCTTCTTGATATCGGCCGCCAAGCTGTAGAAAGCTCGGTCAATGTTGATGTTGCTCTTGGCGGAGACCTCAAGGAACGGAATGCCAAGCTCATCAGCCAGAGCCTGACCCCTCTCTGTGGAGACTACACGCTTCTCCTCCCAGTCGCACTTGTTGCCGATAAGGATCTTGTTGACGCCCTCAGTAGCGTGTTGTTCGACGTTGTTAAACCACGTCCGGATGTCTGGTATATACTGGTTAGCAACTGACTAAGAAGGCGAGCTACTGTTGGGCCATGCAGGAGTTCTCTTTCAAAGGGTCCTCCCACGATCCATAACTTACTATTGAACGACCGCTCATCCGTCACATCGTAGATTAGCAGAATGCCCATGGCACCACGGTAGTACGCCGTCGTAATAGTGCGGAACCGCTCCTGGCCAGCGGTATCCCAGATTTGCAACTTCACACGTTTGCCATCGAGCTCAATTGTCCGGATCTTGAAGTCAATGCCGATGGTGGTGATGAAGGAAGGGGTGAAGGAATCTTCACTAAAACGCAACAAGCAGCAAGACTTGCCGACACCAGAGTCGCCGATAAGCAAAAGCTTGATCTAATTCATACAAAAGTCACTGGTTAGCATGTGTGTGTGGATGCGTATGTACTTCAACATTACGCTTGGTTCTTTCTCGCGACTGAAGTCCCCGCTGTGGTCCTAGCCCGTCTCCCGAAATTGGACGAGCCAGGGAGAGGGCCGGGCACTTGGCGAGAGTGATAGGCGGGACTAGATGTGGGAACACTGTCTGTGGGTTGAATACAGCCTTGTGACTAGCAACTTTCGCCAAATACGTCAAGAGGTCGCACCAAGACCTCATCGGCTTCAGCTTCCACTGGAGTTTGATGGCAGACCGCAGCATATACACACTTGGTGGGCTTCCCCTCATCAAAACCCCTCCCGGCCTCTCGCCCTGGTAGATCGCCCCAAAGCCAGTATACCACCATAATGACCCCCGACGAACAGAAGAAAAGGTGAAAACAAGGAAAAGTGCAGGCTCACAAGAAAGTCGTAGTTGCGGTTGCTAGCCATTTTGTCCGGATGTGAACGGGAAATCTGGATAGATTGAGGTGTTGTGTCGGTGACAAGTTTCAACGGAAGTTGACTATGGTAGCTGGCGATGCGGAGGGCCAAGGGGTGGTTGCAGGATGCCGAGTCGAGGGAGCAAAGTTGAAATGATAGGGTATATTCGGCAGGCCGATAGATAGCAGCGGCTAAATGAGGTTGGGTTGTGGGTTTCGTCGGAATGTATGACAGAAAAGTTGTGGATTTCAGCAGTAGCTTATGGAGCAGATGACGAGTGATGAAGTGCGGTCGATTAAAGTGGCGGCAATCAAATTCGGTGAGTGCTCAAGCGGGTGGAGCTAGTGCGGCGCTGAGTAGGAAGAATTACAGGTCGTCGTAGGGCCTTTGAGGTAAATTAGAGGGGTAAAAAGGGCTCTGGTAGCTATAAATCTCAAGTCAGTTAAAGCTAATTGGCTAGTAGTTTTACAATGGCCACTATAATGGAAGCCTTTGAAGGGATTGGGATTAAAGAAGCAGAGGATAGAGACTGAAGGAGAGAAATTATTGAAACGAGGGGACCTATGGGGTCGATGCAGCCATGAGAGGATATCATTCTTTGCTTCTCTGTCCTCTACAAAGGGCCTTATGCTTTCCCAAGTAATGAGGTACAGCCGGCAGATTGCTTACCGATTTTAACTGAACTCACTGAACATGAAGTCTCATCTACGCACTGCGTGTTGTTCAGCGCCTCTGATTCAGTGCTGTTTGCCTTGTTATGATGGCGGGGGTTGACGAAGGAAGTGGGCCAGGGAGTAGGGGCTTTTTGTAGTGGTTGGAGGTCTCGTAATATAGCACGAACTAGAATAGCTTAGTTATTTCTAGTGAGATGAAAGAACAAAGTTTGAATATCATGAACAAGTCTGTTGGAATCGATGGAATTTGAGCTAGATCATAGTAGTATGAGATGGCTAGAGATAGTATATTCAACTTGAGGCCCAAGGCTTACAAGCAAAAGAGTTTTCTGAGGGCTGTTGTCTCTGAGCGTAAGAAAGTAGGTACGGTTCTGGGCAGTTGATCGGAGTGCTAGGTGCCACACAAGACCAAAAATGAGCAACTACCTTCTCACGATGAAAACGGCATCTCCTCCTATCAGACAGATCACGTTCAATTCGATAAGATTACCTGCGCTGCATAGTATCTCTCCATTAGGTTATCGTAGTCCATGATGTCTGTGAATCGGCGATACTTGCTTCAATCGTCATCACCAGTTTATCCCTCCATCCTATCTTCTCTACAAAGCCCCTCATTTTTTTTTGCCCAGCAATCAACATGTCCGCCCGTGCTTCCTAAGTCCAAATTGTGAGGGGTTCCCTACGAATCCGATTTAGAGAGCTTCCTGTGATATTATCTTTGATGTCCGACTTGCAGCAAAACCACAGCTGCAATAATACTCTCATACATAAAACTTCCTGCTTTTACTGTGCTATTATTGTTGGCCCGCTGCAACTCCATGCCAGCTTTCCAAACTTCAGTAATTACATATAACCCACGTTAGACTTGTTTGAACTCCTTATCCCTTTCCTATAAAACCTCTCCTACCAATGCCCCTTCTCTGTTCCAGACACTAGCCCTGTTGTTTCCGTTGGCCTCTCCAAACTCCGCGGGCCTCTATCTGTATTCTATGCATAAGTCTTGCATGAAGCGCAACATACCAGTGCAAACACAGCATTGCAGTGCAATGTGGGGACGCCCTGACCAACCAAATAGCCCATCTTTTCCTCTCCTGCGGGGGTATTACGTGGTCTATTGAGCATGCTACTTGTGGGTATAGCTATATGGCAGCAATAGTGTGTACTTTTTTTAGTCAGTTGGTCTCAATACATATTAAATAGTCGTAACTTTAGACCGTGTGAATGTTGCCAATGTCTCGGCTCGATAACAGTAAAGAAATGTGTCTCTAGATCATGATGCAATACACAACCCTATTATTGTGAACTATAGGGTTATGTCGCTTACCAGCCCATGACTATTTCATGACATCATAATGATATATAGTGAAGGTTTATCATCAGAATCCAAAGTCCAAGTTTTCCAAAGAATTATCCAAATCTAACACTGCCGACCGTAACTTCAGATTAAGTATATAGTAGAATAGGTTCCAGTTGAGAATCACAAAATCCGGATCCATCAAATAATGTAACAGAGTAATAATATACTGTAAGACTGATAGGACCCACCTCCAGGCTTGTGGCCTAACAGAGCAGAGTATGAGGTTGTGTGCTCATTTTGCTGCCCAATGAAAATATCGCATACCGGAAATCAAAAAAACCTCTTAAGACTTCTAAAAATTGAAGCTCTTTATTATTCTCATCCACTTATGTATTTATGTTCGACAATTCACTGTAATTTCACGATCTTTGGAACCAATAGCACAGCTGGGCTAGGTACAGTTTCTCTACCTGTGGCGTAGTATAGTTGCGATTAAGTATATCAGTCTTGATTTGGTGCGACCACCATAACATATTGTTACGTCACGTGAACACAAGTCCTAAACTTCACTTTTACGGCTTCTATTGCTGACATCAACTTCCTCACCAAGGCCAGTTGATCTTCAGTGGCAGCCACCACTTCAGGAAAGTGAAGAAAACAATTCGGGTCCAAGCTTCACGACATTTCAACCTCAGTTCCTAGACATCAATAATTACCTTCTGCACCCACTTGAAGCCTGCATACGATCCCTAGTCATGTCGGTCATTACAGAGTAAGATTTATCTCTTTACCACTCCCAACGAAATATACTTACTGATATCTCACCAGTCGTGTTCGGCAAATTGATGCCCAGCTTGACCGGCTGACATTTGAGGATAATACAAGCGAAGAGTTCGCTACTAGTAGTGCCGAGGATCCGGACGTTATTGCGGCGGCCTTCAACTCTGCTCGAGTCAAAGAGCTCATTCAGATCATCCGGGATTTTTCCACGTCATCGAACTCTGCCCCGCAACTGTCAGCTTCGAGGATTGAGCATCTATTAGAGGTGTCCGGGTTGACTAAAGACATCGATATTGAAGTTAGCAGCTCCAAGAATCGGTATGAGAGCGAGGTTGAATGGCGGTTGGTCGCCAAGGCCGCAGTGCAGACGTTTGGCCTTATTATGGAGACATTGCTTGCGGAGAATATGAGGCTGGAAGATGATATCTGGTACTGGAACGAGGTTTTGAGCTCCTACCGGTCAAGCACTATTTACACCGTCCAAACTACTCCGAGTAGATTGTGGAGTCGTGCATATGAAATATATGTCGAATCAAACTTCCGCTTCGAAATGACCGCCTATAACCAAGTCAGCGGCGGCTTCACCGAATTCTTCAGGTTGTGCAGGGCGTACTATGGGGCTGTTAGGGAGACCATCCGGGAGCTGTCAGTTATGGACCTACACCGCCGGCTCTTAACTCCTTTTGGGCAAGCTCAAGCCGAAGTCCAACTCAAACGCAAAAAGCTCAAGATTGCCCGTCAGTTGACTGCTAGTGGTCTTGGTGTCCTCATGGGCGAAGGCCTCAACTTTGGCCCCCCTGATGAACTCAACGCAGCGTCCAACAAAGCTGTCGACTGGAAGCGTTCTGTCGAACACAGCATCACCCTTATTGACAAGATTCTGGAGCACGTCCATGTCATTGAGAAGGGCGTTTCTGATTTTGAAGAGAAGGTCTTCTTGGGCGTCCAAGAGACTCCAGCCCTCTTCACTAGCGCTGAAGACCACGAAAATTCAAACACCGGACCTAGTATTCTGGCCAAGCGCCTCTCCATCATCATTACTGAACGTCTGAACCACCACAGATCTCTCAACAAGAAACTCGTTAAGAAGTTTGGACGCCCAGGTTTTATTGTTCGCTGGTGGCTGCCCGCTGGCATCGCGCTCTTTTCGTCCACTGCCATCCTGCGTATCCTCACCAACCGGCGCGCCGAGCTTATCACTTGGATCCAAGATCTTGGAACTACTTTGCGGGACTTCTACTTCAACTGGGTTGTCGATCCCATCACAAAACTCATTCGGACTATCCGACATGACGAAAAGAGTGAATTTGCCATCATGAGTCGGGACTCTTTGAAGGCCGACCTCGAGTCACTAGAACGCATGGTTATCGACTTTGCCACCGATCGTCCGCAGTTCGCCACACCTATTGACTCTCCAGTTCCCAGTATTCTATCCGAGGCCGCCATTGCTGAGATTCAAGCCAAGGTTAGCGAAGGTGATGTGACTCCTGTTCTCCGTGCCTATGAACAAAACATCCGAAAACCATTCCTTGGGACCATCAGAGGTGACTTGGTGAGAGCTTGCTTGATTCAAGTACAACAGACCAAGGTCGATGTCAAGGTTGCCCTTAGCGGTATCGACTCACTTCTCAAGAGTCAAGAGCTAGTATTTGGATTCGTTGGTTTGACACCTGGTGTCCTGGTAACTGTTGGCATCATGCAATATATCTCTGAGATTTTCTCCAGTGGTGGGAAGCAACTCGGGAACTCTCGCAAGGGTTTGATGATCTTGCGGAATATTGACCGGATTCTCTCTGAGGCACAGCCTATGGAGGATGATATCTTGCCGTACAAAGAACATGGTTTGCTTCTTTGCGAGATTCATGTGCTGCGGAATTTAGTGACAAGGACAGCGTTATTGCCGCGTGGGGATATCACGGAGTGTTTTTTGCAGGATATGGAGTCGTTAGCTAATGGGAAGGTGGCAGCGCAAAAGGCGGCATTGGCACGAATTCGGTGGACATATGGAAGGTGGATTAGATCTTGAGGGGTAATAGGAGAAGATGGTTATAACTTGTATGATTTTGGAGATGTAGTATTAGTTTCAAGACAGATGTACGAATAGATGAATTCACTTTGGACAATACTAAGCTAATTGATTTATGAAGTTACGTCGGCTAATCTCGCGAAGATGATGTGACGCCGTATATCCACAAGTGGTTACAGAAGGGAGTGTAAGGCCATCCGCTCTCCCTATGCCGGCTAAATCTTATGCTTATAATGTGCTGTAATACATACAATGAACACATACGACCATAGCCTGTGGAAAATATGGGGTCCC
>LXGU01000111.1:0-90374 GCA_001640685.1 Catunica adiposa
ACTCGACGTAACTTAATACTACTACTACTACTACATCCTGAGACCCATATTAACCATACAAATCTAAGCAGTCCAGTTATCATATAAACCGCTCAAACTTTAGTTGTACATCTAATTACAATGTCATTCATAGATGTTATGCATTAGAGCCAGATGATTATTCCAAGTTTTTTTGTATTCAACCCCTCCCGTATTTTGACGCGTAAAAACGACCCAAGGTATCTGTCTCTCCCCGACCTCGAAAACCGCCCACTCAACCAACAATCAAGACAATAATCAACACCTTTAAATTTCAACACAAAATCTCAAATGTCTTGAAAAAAAATACCAGTTTTTTTTGCTTTGTTGTTGTTGCTCTTGATGATTCCCTAGGTGAAGCCCTTCTCTAGTACTGAAAAACAAAAGAAAAAGAAACTCCCGCCGTTTTTACACCCTTCACGCAGGTCGTCACGTGAAGGAGACACATGATGCTTGATTTGGTACTCCCGTAAAAACACAATGAGACTCGCTGTATCCCCGTGCGAGAATGTTTCCAAGTCGCCTGAGGTCTCACAAGTCTCGTAGATTTCTGTCGTGTCTTTCAAATGCCGCGTCCAAAGAAACCGTCGTCAGATCCCATTTTTTTATTAAGAGATTCTACATTTACGAAGCGGGAGCGGCGCCACGGCCAGCACCACCACGGCTACAGAAAAGGAATGTATGTTAGTGATTGGGTAATTATTAGGGTGAGTATTTTGGGCCAATAGCAAAGGAGGAACCTATAGGTTGAAGTAGATCGAGTCTGGTTCTTTCGAGGACAATCACGGAACCACGTTTCTGATGACATACGTCACCAGTACTTGGAATACCGTGTTAACCCATCAAGGAACCAGCCTCAACCATCCTCAACCCATTCCACCCTTTGCATTGCCAATCGGGATTCAACATACAACTGGGGAGCGTAAGCACCGGGAGCACCCTCCTTCTCACCCTCGCCTCTGCGGCGGTAGCCACCCTCACGGTCACCACGGCCACGGCCGCCGAAGCCTCTGCGCTCGGACTCAGGGAGCATTCCCCGGGGAGGAGCGTTGGGGCGCTGCTGCTTGATGTGGGTGGTGGGGACAATCTCAGCGGGCAGGTGGAGCCACTCGCGGAGGTAGTCCAGACCCTCAGCAGTGAGGGTGTAGTAGTACCACTGCCACGAGAACTGGGTCTTGACGTAGCCCTTGGAGTTCAGGGACTGCATGGCCTTGATGACGAACAGGTTCTTGGTGTCGATATCGGGGTGCTTGGCCAGGTTGAAGTCCTTGGGGGCCACGAGGACACCCTCGCGGAAGAGGTACTGTGTGGGGGAATACGTGTTAGATTTGGTGTGCGGTTTAATTGCAGTAAGCCCATGCGAGGCTCCTCTTGTGACAGCAATTTGACAGCATCATCTTTTCGTTTTCGACGTCGGTATTCGATCGATAGAGCGTAGAATTCGTGCTGGGCTATGGATACGTTTGTTGATCGTTCTCGAAGTTCGTAAACAAATGTGAATAAATAATCCTCCAATATGGTAACATATTTCCGCCTCATTTCAATATAAGCTCCTCCCTGGCCCTTGTTCAAATATCCCCCTCCATATCTCGAAATGCCGTCTGTTGAATATCATATGTCCGCAAAGATCGTCGACGTCGAAACCGAAAATGAAAATTGCCGTAATTGAATTGCTGTCGAGGATCCGTACGTACCTCGTGAATGAGCTTGCGGTCAGCCTTGGGAATAAGCATCGTGGCGGTCTTGACGATTCGGTGTACTGGTCGAAATGTGAGGAGGGAAAGTCTGAACAGCGTTCTCTGCAATGTTCAAATTGGATCACTTTTGTGTGGACTGAAAACCCTACATAGACCGTGGGACAGGGGTGGATTTCTCCGCTAAGACTGTGAATTTTTTGAGCCAAAATGTTGTGGACGTGGCGTTTTAGCGCCCACGTGACCTTGCCCAGCTATAACGCCACACTAGGTCCAGTGGAAATATAGGACGCCACTATTGTCCAAGAATAGAAGGATGAGCTTCTTATCAGTCTTATCGCCTTGCAGTAAAACTCTTACAATCCCTGTCTCTTTTGGATTGGACTTGGACTGGAGAAGGCGGCCTGTTACCGTAAGGAGTGGCAACAAAGACAAGGCTATAGGAATCCTGTGACCTAATATTGGAGAGCGCGACATGGTTTGACAGTCGGTGGCGGCGATCGCGAGCCTGCATTTATCAGATTTCTGTACAGGTTGTAACAGCTATCCACTGCCGTCTTATAACCTATATAATCTATTCATCCTAATCCTCTAACATAAAACAATACATAAGAATAATTCACATCGATTGTACATTTTCTGTTTGTCGAAAAACTGGTGTATCGCATACCATTTATCGCATTCCATTTGCGAAATATCTGAACACCTCCATCTCGCATTTTTTAATACACACCCCTACAATCACCGACATGACTGCTCCCAAAATCAACGTTCTTGTCTCTAGCATCGCAGGCCTCGGCCTTCCCCCTACCGTCATCCTCCCCCTCGATCGTACTGCTACCGCCACCGACCTCTGGACCGCCCTCACCTCCCGCGTCCCCATCGACCTCACCGCCCGCCGCTACATCCTTTCCACCCACCGCAACAATGCCATCGCTCCGTCGTCTACTGAGCCAATTACCTCTTTTTCTGACTCCGAAAACGATGACTTGCTGTCACTGAGATTATGGGCGCCGCTATGTGGTGGTAAGGGTGGTTTTGGATCTCAGCTTCGTGCCGCCGGTGGCCGGATGTCCTCAAAGAAGAAGCGCGGCCAGGGTGATGATAACGGGTCTAGCCGTAATCTGGATGGCCGGAGAATTCGTACTGTCAACGAGGCTAAAGCTCTGGCCGAGTATTTGGCTGTCAAGCCTGATATGGATAAGAAGCAGAAGGAGCAGCGCCGGGAGCGCTTGGAGAAGGTTGTCGAGATGGCCGAGAAACGTGTGGATGAAATCAAGAATGGTGGGAAGGGTCGGTTAGATGAGAAGTGGATTGAAGATAAGAAGGAAGCTGCAGAGAAGGCTAGACTCGCTGTCTTGGAGGCGATGAAGGCGGGTGCTGCCGATGATGGTGTTCTTGGAACATCCCATGGGTCTCAATCAAGTGGCTCTCTCGCCGAGTCTCAAAGTGAGGGTAGTTCAAGATCGGAGTCGCCTGTTGAAGGCGAAGCATCATCATCTAAGCCAACGGTTGCCAAGCCTAAGGCGTTTACGGGATTTGATGATGACGATGAGTTTATGAGTTCTGATGATGAGTAAATGGATTGACTGGTTAATATTGATATTTGTTTGCGGGCTTATTTAAATTTTAGGATACCATTTTACGGCGTTACGGGATTTACACTGCTGAGATACGACCTCATTGTTCTCACGATAATATAAACATGATTCTTCGTTTTTAATATACAACATCACTTGCGTAGTGTCTTAAATATGCATACGATGATTCGTCGTCTGGCATATGTCACCATCTATGAATCTTCACTTTGTATCACCTATTAATAATACGAGACAAAAGTACACTCTGTGCATGCTAACATGTTGTCACTGGAAACTTTGTTTGAAATAAGGAATATGACTGTCTTCCACGATATACAGATCTAAAATGCAATTGAACGAAGCTTGGCGATTGCCGAGAGACGTTTACGCGTCCAGACGACCAGGGAAGGTACCGGCCTCTATAAGTGATGTTAGTATAATTATAAGTTGACGAGTGACCAAGACATGTAGTATGTCCGGGAGTCGCAAAGGATGACATACCGCGCTGCTCGTCCCAGCGGTTGTACCAGCCGGAGGGGCAAAGGGAACGGTAGGCCAGGTAGAACTGTACAAGATGGTTAGCGTGGCGCTCCGAAAGCCGAAGATTTAAAGTCAATTTGTAAGATATAGGGTACGGCGCATAGGCATTGAAGCCATGGCAGTCGCGGCGCATATCTTTCACCGGGGTCCCGGAGGCAATTGACTCATAAGATTTTTCGTACCTGGCGGCAGGGAGCAAAGTCCTCGCCCTTGGCGTTGATGCACTTGTGGTAATCCACGTAGTTTTGCCAGCAGTGCTTGGTCTGGTTCTGGTTGGGGAAACGGGCGTCGACACCTATTGAGGCGGAAGAACCGGATGGTTAGATCAGATCTGGAACGATGACAAGTCGCGGCCGATTGTTATCCAGGCCATTGAGAGAGCATGATTATATGATGCAGAGACGATAGCGGAGGGTTGACTAGTGCATGACGTCGGAGGCCGTTGGGATTGGTGTAGCGGACGGAAGGAGTAATCGGAGCGGAACGGAAGTGGATGGCGGCGACGTGAAGTGTGGGAAATCGGCAGCGGGGCAATTGACGATAAGACAGTAGACGACAGCTCTGACGTCTCGACATCAAGCTTTCATATCTCGAAATTATGTAGTTACATACCAGCTATGACAAACGGGTTAGTCTCGGTGTAATTCACCAACATCACACCACCGGGCCAGCCAGCCAGCACAGCTGTGCCTGCGCCGGTCATCAACGTTGTACTCTCCAATGTTGTCGGTGACAAGCTGCCACGACAATGAGAGAATGATAGGCCATTGATGGTACCCACGGGGCTTATAGGAGTTAATTACTTACCGGTGACGAACTTGAAGGGCTTGGTAACTTCCTCGTCGGACATTTTGGCGGTTATCGGGGGGTGTTGGTGGGTTATTCGGGGGAAGAAAGATGGAGCAACGGAGACGAGGCTTTCAATGGAAGAGGTGCAAAAAACAGCAGCACAGGCGAGGAAATGGGATTGGGAGTAAGCAAAGAGTGTAGCCAGACAAGCCCGGACCCCGGCAAAATCAATTGTTAGCACCAACGATACAAGGGCCAAAAGGGCTTATTTTTTTTCCCTCTTCCCGTTTACCCAACGCTATAGCACTAGATGCTGCATTTGGAAACCTTGAATTGACTCTTAGGAGGGAGGGGTTACAGGGCTGGCGGCTGGCGGCTGCTGCTGCGCTGAATCGTCGAATCAAATGCCAGGCGATTTGGGGCACTATGACCTTGCCGGAAATGGTCAACAGCCAGTGCAGAGAACTTCAAGCCTGGATTTTGAGGCGACAATATCATTGGCTCGTCGGTTGTATGGGAACGGGACAAGCTTTCAGCAATTGCGGATTTGACGGGTTAATGCTTGGTACTGCAAGTAGAGCCCTGGATGCTGATAATTTGCTATAATGACCTAATTGGGGACTGAATCATGCCATTTCAATAGCTATCATTTGGTCATGTGCCACTATAGAAGCTCAATAGCCCTGAAACACTGCTGTATCTATCCCATCCCAGTAGCCTTGTCTGCTGTAGAAATCGTCATAATGGCGCTGCCAGCCGCTAGCCCGGTACTGCACTCCAGTACAGCAAGCTGCCCTGTTGTAATTGAATTGCTACTAAACCTTCGGGCCAGTGTGGAGGCCCAGTCCAAGGACTTTCCAAAAAACCTCCTCCGCCAATTTTCCCTTCCCACGATCCGTCCTTCCCTATATTCTCCAGAAACATCTCCGCACATCCCATAGCCCACCATGTACGCTACTCTTGGCCTCCGCATGATGCGCCAGACTCCCCGTCTGATGCGCGCCGCTCCCGTAAGTTTGTCCCCAAATTTTGTTGTTGCTGCGAGGATGGGTGTATTTGTATTATTTTTTGGGGTGTCAATTGGGGAATTGGTGGTGGGACATGGAAATGCTAGACGCAATGATGGGTGCCGGAGTGACGCCGGTGTCGCGATTAGTGACCCTGGTGCAACCTGGCGCTCAACCTATGGTGAGATGTCGAGATGACCTGATCCGATGATAAGATCAGGTCGGTGGTTTAGGATAGCCATTGGGTATCGAGTGAAACGCTATAGTGTTCTGGCATAATACTGTCAAGATAGTAGCGCCTAGTCAGTCAGCTTGATTACTACTCTGCGACCTGCAAATGCGATGCGATGCCGGATGCATGAAATGATTTCTGGCACGTGGCTATTATGATGTTCAAGTGTATTAACAATTGTCTTTCTACAGATTGAGGATAACGCTGGTATGTCTTGCTCCATTTTTTCTCCGTCTACTCCCGAAGTCCCATCCGGGCCGTGAAGCCGACCCCGATATCACGGCCCCGGTCGCCTGCACCTTTCCGACTACGACTATGACTGCGATTACGATAGAGAATGTGTTCGGTCATTCGTTCATCGATAAACATCACATAACCAACATTAATATTGCTCTCTCCTACGCAATCACCATTGTTGAGATATTCGAAACTAATCCATCATTGCTCCAGCCCACGGCGTTACTGGCCGCCTCAAGAAGCTCAAGACTATCCCCCCTGAGCTGTTCCCCCTTGGTATGGCCTTCCTTAGCGTCTAATTTTAGCCTGGCTATTCCTTATTCATTGGTAACATTTGCTAATTTCGAGTCTAGGTGTTGTCGTTTTCTTCGCCGTCGGCGCCGCTGGCTACTCTCTGACCCGCCATCTGCTCACCGACAAGACCATCCGCCTGGCTCGCCAGGGTGCTCCCGCCAAGTCCGAGTCCGAGCACCACTAAGTGTTTGTGACGGTATGGTTGAGGAAATTGCAAAGGGATGATATATTTAGAGGATAACTGGGCTTCAGAAGGCTGGATACCTATGCATTATGAGACATAGCCTGGGACAATCTCAGTTATCAGTGTTTTTTAGTTGGCTCTTTGGAGCCTGTATTGAATGGGCTGAATTAATGAGCTACTTATTCTTTCGAACATAGTAATATTGACCCAGCTTTGAGGTGAAGACATAAACAAGTGTATTATATATGAAGATATAGATAGCGTATTAAATGTGGTATTATGCCAAATGCAATCTGATGTATATTCCCGAAGCCACAACGCCAACGCCATTGCCGTGAGATAATTCCAAAACGAAAAGCCACAACTGATCAAATAGTAGGAACAAAAAGAGAAAAGCCAGTATCTATCACGCTGCAGGCTTCGGCCCAGCAACATCCAGACTCTCCAAGCCTTGCATAGGATCACCAGACACGCCGCCAGTCGGGCCATAGTCCTCTTCAGCCGCAGTTTGCGCCAACCATCCTTCCTAAATAACGTGTTAGCACAATGGTCATACTGCGTGGTTGATGGTGTTGCACATACCTGCTCCCAAATAGCAGTTTTGCTTCCCAAACCCTCTGTCGCACTCTTAGGCGCCTTTGCCAAGCTGCACTTTAGTGTCTTCCCAAACAACTCCGCCCCATCCATATTCTCAATAGCCTCCTGTGCATCATCTGCCTCTTCAAATTCCACATACGCATACCCCTTATTCAACGGTGTCGCAGCAGGCTGTTCGCCCTGCTCGGAATTTCCCGCTTTCGCCGGCCGGCCATCTCTCGGCACGGAAACTTCGACAATCTCACCAAAGGGGATGAAGGCATCGTGGACGTGGGTGGTGATGACATTGGAGGCAAGACCGCCGACGTGGACGGTGGCTTTCCAGCGGGCTTCAGACATTGTGTATATGAGGACTGGTCGGTATAGCTGGGGGGAAGGTTGATTGGAAGGCAGACTGCTGGCGGCCGGCGCGGGGTGGGTGGTGGTTGTGACGGCGGCGTGAACAATGAAGTGAGGTTATGCGATCACGTGGATGGGAGACTGCCAGGTGGCGGAAAAACGCTGACAGGTGGCGAATAGAGGCAGGGGCGAAGCTGGAAGGTGGGGTGGTTGCGTATATGGCCCCTACAGGGTCACTTGGTGAGATGTATTGGGAAAGAAGACAGCTTGTTTAAAGGGTTCCGGGGACGTAGAGGGCAGTTTCAGGGCCATAGTGTTGATGACATGCCCTATTTAGAACTCAATTGACCAATCAGAAGCCGGTAATGGGCTATGCAATCTGGCTTTTAGCTTTAGTTTCAGAAGGAAACAGCTTCCACTAGCTTGAGGCCCCGGGCCCTCGGCGATGAATGACACGGGTCAAGACGAAGCTATCGTGTTGGATCGTAGGATAGTGTTGTTACTTTGTTTTTGGATATTGAACGACTTCACTTGGTAGTGATAGTCTATATTTGCCATCGTCTTATATTACAACCTGATCTTCTTGACGTTTGCTATTGTCTGGACTATAGCACTGATTTCCCTGAGCGACACTTTCGTCTCTTCGTCGCCACATCATTAACTACGACATTTTTGTCAACCCAGCTTGTTGCCATCAACTTCTTGGCTAGCTATATACGCCATCCATCTTCAATCGCACAGTTACGGCGTCATATATTACCCCACCTGGATTATACCCCGATCATAGTCGGAACACACAACCATGGTCCGTCTCCGTGAGATTCAGCGCACGGCGGCGTTTGCCTGGTCGCCTGGAGCGACAAAGCCATTAATCGTCACGGGAACTCGGGCTGGAGCCGTCAACACCGACTTTTCTTCTGAGACTAAGCTGGAGCTTTGGGACTTGGATCTGGATGGTGTTAGTGGTCTTCATCTTGAGCCTGTCGCCAGTATAAGCTCTGAAGAGAGGTAAGTTCTAGCTATATGAACGAAGAAGGCATACGGAGACAAGTTATCTAACCTCGGCCTCTTTTGGGTAGATTCTATGATTTGGCCTGGAGTCAGCCCGACGACAAACACCCTCTCGGTATTATCGCCTGCGCCCTTGAAAAGGGAACCTTAGATATGTATGATGCTGCCAAGCTGCTCTCCGGTGCCTCAGCAGACGACTCCCGAATCTCCCGCACAAACAAGCACTCGGGGCCAATCAAGTCTCTGCAGTTCAGCCCATTGAAACCGAATCTTTTGGCGTCAGCCGGCTCCAAGGGCGAGGTCTTTGTGTATGATGTAAACGATGTCTCCTCTGCGCAGCGGCTTGGTACCGTCAATGCGCGACCCGATGAGATTGAGTGCGTGGCGTGGAACCGGACACATGCGCACATCTTGGCGTGGGGTAGTACAGGTGGTTTGGTTACAGTATGGGATCTAAAGAACAAGAAGGAGTCGCTGACTCTCAACAACAACCGCAAGGCTGTTAGTGCTTTGGAGTGGGATCCAGTTACCTCTACCAAGCTGGTGACAGCGTCATCTGATGACCACACTCCCGTTCTTTACAAGTGGGACCTCCGCAACTCAAATGCACCCGAGGTTACGATGCAGGCACACGAGGGTGGTGTATTGTCTATCAGTTGGTGCCCGCAAGATCCGGATCTGCTCTTGTCTTGTGCAAAGGATTCCCGGACACTGCTGTGGAACCCGCAGACTGGTCTTAAGTACGGTGAGTTCCAGGAGAGCACGAACTGGAACTTCTCGACACGCTTCCACCCTCACAACCCTTCACTGACGGCCACTGCCTCCTTTGATGGCAAAATTGTGGTGCAAACTCTTCAGAACACTAAGCCTGCCCAGGTTGAGTCTGCTGTGCAGAGCGGGCTGGATGATGTTGACTTCTTTGACAAGGCCCCGACTCAGCCTCAAGAGTCTTCCTTCTCTCTGCCCAAGGCGCCTAGATGGCTGGAGCGTCCAATTGGTGCCTCGTTTGGCTTTGGTGGCAAGTTGATTATCTTCAAGCCTACGACTGCAAACGCCCGGTCTTCTCAGGTCGTTATTACTCCGTTTGCTTCAGACTCTGCTATTGCCGATGCGGCCGCTTCCTTTGAGGAGAAATTGCAGGGTGGTGACCTGGCCAGTATTTGTGCGGCTAAGGAGGAGGCGGCGGCTACCGAAGAGGAGAAGGCGGACTGGACTCTGATGAAAACCCTTACTGACAATGGCGACAAGAGCACCCGTGACCAAATCACCGAGTTCCTTGGCTTCTCCAAGGCGGAGGTCGATGTGGCTGCTGCAGCTGCTGAGGTCTCTACCGATGTTGATAAGGCTGAGACGGACTCTAAGAAGGATGGCGACGACTTCTTTGGTGGCGATGACGACGGTGAGATCGATGAAGACGACTTCATGGCCGGTATTTCGGCGTCCAAGGAGGCCAAGACCGGTGCTCCGTTTTCGCTCTTGGAAACGGCTGAGTCGGATGTTGAGCAGGAGATCACCAGAGTTCTTGCTTTGGGTGGCTATGAAAAGGCTGTTGACCTGTGCATCCAGGAGAAGCGCTGGGCGGATGCCTTCATCGTTGCTAACTACGGTGGCTCTGGACTCCTAGAGAAGGTGCAGACCAAGTACTTGGCCCAGGCCGAGGGCCGCCCCAGCTACCTGCGTCTGATTGGCTCTGTCATCAACAAGAATCTCTGGGATATTGTCCAAAACGCCAACTTGACTGACTGGAAGCTGACTATGGCTCTCTTGTGCACCTACGCTGAGGGTGCCGAGTTCTCGGAGCTTTGCGAGGGTCTTGGTGACCGCATCATCGAGTCTGGCGAGCGCAAGGATGCTTCATTCTGCTACCTGGTTGGGTCCAAGCTGGAGAAGGCTGTTGGTATCTGGATGGATGAGATGAATGAAGCTCGTGAGGCTCAGCTGAAGACCGTGAGCGATGACTCGAGCTTCGCCATTCATGCCCGTTCTCTCCAGGCCTTTATTGAGAAGGTCGAGATTTTCCGTGCCGTTACCGGTTTCAAGGACACTGAAACCAGCCAGACTGCCGACTGGAAGCTATCTGAGCTGTATGCCAAGTACGTCGAGTATGCCGATCTCGTTGCCGAGCAGGGTAAGCTCACCGTGGCTAAGAAATACCTCTCGCTCCTGCCTACAACCTACCCCCCCGCTGATGTCTCTCGCGAGCGTGTCAAGTTGGCCACTACCTCTTCTGCCAAGACCGCTACCAAGACTGCTGGTGCTGCCACCAAGCGGGCTTTGCCTTCCCGTACTGCCGCCCCCGCTGTCGTTCCCGGTGGTGCCCCTTATCAGCCTGCAGCTGCCCACGCTCCCGCTGGTTCCATTGGCGGTCCCGGTTTCGCCCCCGCTGGTCCCAACATCGTGGGAACTCCTACTCCTGCCAAATCTTTTACTGCTCCTCCTCCGGGTCCCGGCTACCGCTCTCAGCCTGCAGCTCCAGCTGCGGTCCCAAGCAACCCCTACATTCCTACTCCTACTGCCGCTCCTGCCGCTCCTGTTGCGGCCAACCCCTATGCGTCGGTCCCTGCTCCTACTACTCAGTACGGCGGCTATGCTCCCCCGGTTCCTCAGTATGGAGTTCCCCCCCAGCAAAACTTTGGTGCTCCTCCGCGCAACACTCCTCCGCCAGCTGCCTCTGGCATTGCTCCTCCTTCCAAGGCCAAGAACATGACTGTCTGGAACGATGTGCCCGTTGTAAACAAGGTTCAGCCCCGGAGATCCACTCCTCAGGCGAGACCTGTCATCTCATCGCCCTTCCCTGGTGGCATGACTGCTCCTCCCCCTCAGAGCCCCTATGGCGCTTCCCTCTCGTCCTCAACTCCTCCTCCCCCTCCCAAGGGCCCCGCTCCTGCTCGGGTGGCGTCTCCTTTGACCAATCCTCCTTCCCGTCCTCTCTCCTCGGCTACTAACCCCTATGCTTCGGCGCCTGGAGCCCCGCCCCGGGTGAACTCTCCTAACACCTATGGTGCTCCTCCTCCTGGCGCTGCGCCTAACCGCTATGCCCCGGCTCCGGCTGCTCCTGGCGGGCACGGTGTCTCTTCTGCGGCTGGCAACCAGTACGCTCCGGCGCCTGCTGCTGCCCCCAACCCTTACGCTCCGGCTCCCGCCTCTGCTCCTAACCCGTATGCCCCAGCGCCTGCCGCGAACCCTTACGCTTCTCCCCCTGCTGCCAACCCCTACGGTCAACCTCCGGCAGCTTATGGAGCTCCTCCCCAAGCGTCTCGTCCTCCGGTTGCTCCCCCGCCGGCTGGTCCTTCGCCGGCCTCGCGCCCCCCAGTTGGCCCGCCTCCTCGTGCGGGTCCTCCCCCGGTTGCTCACGCTCCTCCTCCTCAGGCTGCCGCCCCGCCGGCTTCGGTTGCGGCTTCGGTTGCGGCGTCAATTGCGCCTTCCGTGGCTCCGGGCGGCCAAGGTGGCATCCCCGACAATGCCAAGTACATGGTTGAGACCTTCCAGGAGGAAGTTTCTAAGGTTGCCGCTGTGGCCCCAGCCAACTTCGCTCCTCAGGTCAAAGATACTCAGAAGCGGATCAACCTGCTTATTGATCACTTGATCAAGGGCGACTTAGTGCAGGCCGATACCATTGAGCAGCTTTCAGAGCTTGCGAAATTCTTGTCTACAGGTGCCTACGATCAGGCGCAGCAGATCCAGGTTGATATTCAGACCAACAAGCCCGACCAGTGTGGCAAGTGGATGGTAAGTGAACAAACACTCAGTGAATTATGTAATCAATATGATGCTAACAGTTTGCCTATAGACTGGTGTGAAGCGGTTAGTTAGCATGAGCCGGGCTACTAACACAGCGTAAATGTAATTATGGGATAAATGGAGTCTGTTAAGATATCAGCTGCTTTTTTGTTTAGCTTGTTTGTAGTAATTGTATGTTTTTGGACAATTTTGAAGAATTGTAAAATATTAAACTATAAAATAGTATATTGAAGATGTCGAAACCCTTGTGATATTGTGGTCTTAGCAGATAGAGCCTGAATACGCAAATAACCCTATCTGATAAGATAAGAGCTGTCAGTGACCAGTGACAGCAACCACTCAAATTGTAACCTGGCCCCTCGTCACCTCGTCATTGCTCACGCCCAACATTCATCTCGGTTAAGAACAATCAAGCCATCTGGCATTACGCAATTCTCTATCTGCATACCGCAAATTCATTTCTGTATCTTATATACAAGTTTAATCAAACCAAGCCACCACCCCTCTTACTCCCACTCTCATAATGGATAACTCCCCCGATGCGGCCGCCGCCCGCGCCGCCGAAGCCGCCCGCATCCGCAAAGAAAAAAGAGCCAAGAAGATCCTCGCTGGTGGCTCCAGCCGCCTTGATAAAATCACCGGATTGTCCGGTCGCCGTAAGTCCCCCGCACCCCCTTCGTCTCTCTTGCCACCCAACCCTCCATCTAACATTCTCATGTCTCCCCCCAACAGCCGTCGAAGCAACTCCCGAACCCACTACCGCAACGACATCGAGCGCCAATGTCCCTGGGGCTTCCAGTGGTACCAAGGGTCCCGACGACCCGGCAGAGGTTGATATTTCTGGGCATTTTTACGAGCCAGCGACGACAGCGCGGAAGCCGATTCCGTCGTTTACGCCGAAGGCGGCGGGGGCCGCAGCGGGCGATATGACTGAAGCCCAATTGCGCTCCATGATGCTCGGGATGGACCCTAATGCGTCTGGGAACATTGGGGGTGCTCCTGCCGGCCTGGAGGGCCTATTTGGCGGGTCTGGCGGCGGCGGCGAAGACCCCATGGCCATGCTACAGCAATTAATGGGCGGGCAATCGCCGTTCCCCGGTATGCCTGGGGCCCCTGGAGCCCCCGGAGCCCCTGGGGCCGCCCCCCAAGAGGCATCCTCCGTATCAATTTTCCGGATCCTGCATGTGTTGTTCTCACTGGCACTAGGCCTTTACATTGCCCTACTAACCCCCTTCACCGGCACTCTCACCCACCGTCTTGACCCAACCGCCGATTACCTGCTGCTTTCTGACGATGCATCTCCGTACATGCGGTCGCCTCGGGACCTCTTGTGGGTGTTTGCGACGGGGGAGGCTCTTTTGTTGTCGGGGCAGTATTTGGCGGAGGGCAAGAATGGGGCCAGTATTGGGGGAATGTTGGGAACGGTTGTGGGGATTTTGCCTGGGGCTATTGGTGGGTGGGTGAGGATGTTGGTGAGATATGGGCAGTTTGTGGCGGCGGTTCGGAACGATGTGATGTTGTGTGTTTTTGTTCTGGGGGTTGCGGCGTGGGTGAGAAGTTAGTAGTAGTGGCGGCTGACTTTTTGTAATTTTTAATAGAGGCGTTTTTACATGGAATATGGTCACGTGATCAAAATCATTATATGATAATACTCAAGTTAAGCTTGACATGAACGTGAATTTTACAAAAGGCGCAATTTTAAACTCAGAACTCTATTCAAGCCCTAATAACCATCAATGCATAAGAAGTAAACTCTGTGTGTGAAAAGAACCAAAATATGACTGCAAAAATACGCGTAAACAAAAAGAACATGACCTCTTTTTTCGACATCCAGACAGACAAGACCTCCCAGCCTTTAGACCAAGGAAAATAAACGACAAATACTCCAAAATAAATGCCCAGATGTCATGACTCTCCAATCATTAACAACCCACAAGTGCATTCATTACCTTAAGCAGTAGTCTCCTCAGTCCGGGCCTTCTTGGCCTCAACATCAGCCGCCTCGTCCGACGACCGCTTGCCAGGACCGTGAATGACAGTCTGGCGCTCCTCCGCGGTCATGTTGTCCAGGACATGATCGAGCGAAGACATGGTCTTGCCCTCCTTGAGACCCTTGTAGTAAGCGTGGATAATAGAGTCGACATCGTCAAGACCAATGGAGCGAATGTCAGCCATCTTCTTGATCATAGCAGTGCACTCCTTGAGGTGAGTGTCAGTCATCTCAATGTTGAGCTGAGCAGCACGGTCCTTGATAGAGTTCCAGCCGGTAAGACGGGACGCGACATGGATGTAGCGGGTAAGACCAAAGTCGGCGGGGTTCAGGATCTCATAGGTAGAGGGGTTGTTGAGGATAGCCTTGGCGTGGATACCAGCCTTGTGGGTGAAGGCGCAGAAACCGGTAATGGGGTTGTTGAAGGGAAGGTTGACCGAGACGGCGTCGGCAACGAGCTCCTCGACCTCCTTGATCTTCTTGAGGTTGTACTTGCTCTTGGTGTAGTCAGGGGCGGCAACGACCATGCGGGCGAAGAAGGAGCCGAGGGGAGTGATACCGTTACGCTCACCGATACCCAGGACGGAAGTATCGACGTGGGTAGCACCACCCTGGAGGGCAGTGTAGGCATTAGCGACGGCACAGCCAGTGTCGTTGTGGAAGTGAGTCTCAATGTCGCAAGAAACGACACCACGGAGAGTGCGGACAAGGTCGTAGACCTCACGGGGACCGGCGCAGCCGACGGTGTCAGCAATACCAACACGGTTAACACCGATCTGATCAACGGTGGAGTAGATGGCGAGAAGATCGACCAGGTTGGAACGGAAAGAATCCTCAGAAGAGAAGCGGATTTCGATGCCCTTGCTCTTGACGAAGTTGATAACCTCAATGGCAGTGTCCTTGATGTAGGTCATGTCCTTGCCGTGGGAGTGCTCCATCAGGTAAGAGGAGGTACCAATGACGACATCAACACCGTCAACACCGGTCTCAACGGCGATTCTAGCATCGTCCATGTGGCACTGAAGATTTGTCAGTACATGAGTTTTTATCCTAGAGTTTAACTTTGAAAAACACTTACACGAATGTGAGTAAGAATCTTGGCCTTGAGGCCGAGCTTGCAGATAGCCTCGCAGTCGGCGCGAGACTGAGGAGACGCAGCAGGGCTGGTCAGCTCAATGTAGTCAACACCCACCTCATCGAGGGCCTTGGCTATACAGAAAATTATGGTTAGTTTGGCGATATAAAGGTAACAACAATCTAGGGTTAGCGCATGTCCTGTCTACATCCGCTCTCATGCCTCATTAATCGAACCAAAAATACCACACAAGACAATGTCATGAATCCCACATGCAGAGTTCTTTGCGACATGTGCGATTGCGGCCTGGATACCACTGGTGGAATCCTGAGGGTTGGTCTGGCGCTGCACTCGTATTGCACTGACTGCTTATGCAATGCAACATAATTCAGGCTTTGTGGTCGGACGGCAGGTACGGATGGGCATGAGACTGCGAAATAGGACAGGGCATGTTGCTAGTAGACTTGTTCAGGGAAGGGTAATATGTACCAATCTCAATCTTCTTGGCTGCAGGTGAGAAATTTTGTGTTAGCCAGGGTTCGCTCGTTGGTTCCGGTTCTGGAAGCGCATTGGCAACCGAACAGGAAACTAGGCATAAAAATGAGAAAAAAAAAAGACATACCGGTGTCGAAGTAAGCGTTGGCGAACTGCTCACCCTCACGGAGAGTAGACTCGATCTGATGGGTAACTATGGTTAGATATTTGCAACGGCAGTCTTCATGGCCAACCCGAGGTTCTAGTCGCTGCCATCATCATTGCATAAATTAAGATTGGTTTGCGTTAATGTTTTATGTTTCGTCGAGGTTTCGTCAGGGCGTTTGTAATATGCCGGGTCGTTGGAGAATGGCTTGTGTCTCCTTCTGTTTTTGGAGCAAGAAGCAAAAGCCAGATGCTTCAACGACGCATATCTAAACAAATACTGCAGGCCAACAAGTGGTTAAGCCAGATTGGCGATTGGCGGGAGGATCATAGCGATTGTGTTTATCGGATTTAGATGTGAAATGGACGGTGGACGGTGGGCGATGGGCAATGATGACGGCAGTACTGAAACCAATCATTGGCTTCTTCATGTAACACATACAATCTTGTAACGGTGGACGTTGGACTGAAAGGGACTTTTGTTAGCACATGTCGACCCCAGATTCCGGGAAACTATGGGACCTCATCGAGATTTTACACCTCGAACAACAACATCTCGGGGTCACTTACCAGATAGTCGGGAATAGCCTCGTAGGGGTTGCGAGCAGGCTTGGGGTGAGGATTCTCGCGGGTGGTGACGGCAGTGTAGCCGGGGTGGCCTTCAGTAGGGGCAGACATTGTTAATTGTGTGTTGCTGTGTTGATTATGTATAGTGGTGGCGTTTATAAGTGCGGGTTTGATGTAAGTGTAAATCAAGTGGTAATATCAAGATAGGCAAATCAGGAAGCTTTCCACGACGAAAGACCAAGAACAAGGAAAGTGAAAAATAAAAGAGGATTCAATAATTTCAAAAACAGAAAAGTAAATCCAAGGCAATCGTTTCCAAGGACCAAGGGACCAAGAGACTTTTATGTAAAAAGCGTCAACTGCATCCGCAATAGTGCTGAAGCCTCGAACCAGGCCTAGTTTCGCTTGCTCGCTGATGACAATGAATTTTTTATGGAGAAGCGGTGGCAAGGAACATGACGCTGACTGGGCGATGACCGATGACAGCACAGTCTAGTCAGAAAAAAAAATATTAAGAGTTTTTTTTTTTCTTCCTTTTTTTTTCTTCCATTGGATTGGCTTGGCCTACTAGGCCCTGTGATGTGCTAGCCGGAAGTGAACCGGAGCTAGCGTGGGAAGCCAGACTGAGCTCCCGAATGCCCTGTAGATAGCCATACAGCCCACTGGAGACAACAGCAGTCAAAAGGATTCCTCACCCAGCCAGATGGGCATAATCAAAGCCGAATATAGTGATTTTAACTCGAGCTTCATGAACATGAATCGTGGCAGAGTCGCAGTCTCGACGGAGAGACGGACATGGGGAGCGCAACCCGCCGACGAAACCAGGTGCAGAGTGGGGGAAAGAGAAGTTAGGGGAGGTTTTGCTGGTGATACGGGGTATTGTGGAAAAGAGATTTGGTATCGTCACGGAAGAACATGGCTGTTTGGTTTCCGAAACGTAGTGCACGGTTGAATTGTTTGGAGTGAGGCTTCTCACGAGCAGTAAGTAGCTGCCTGTTGAGCATTTGATGATGCGGATGTGGAAAGACATAATATATCGACATGGTGGTAGTCCAAAGCGGACCGAGCGGAGTGATTTCGGGTGGTCTTTCCATGGATGTTGGTAGTCACCTAGCCATCTCCATACGAAGACCGGTTCGTGGTTCATGATTCAAAGTGAAAGGTAGGAGACAATATGCTACTTACGCTGGCCGTCCTGGCCGGGGGCAACCTCGACGGGGGTGTTATCCTCTTCAACGCCGCACATTATGACTGTAATTCGAGAAACGAAACTGAGATTCGAAACGATATACTAAGACACTGTCGTAATTAGACAGGCAAAAACTAACGACAAACTGTAACGGTAAAACCTGTGTAAGCGATTGGGTTCCTGAACGTAGCGTGGAGGCTCTGTGATGGGATGTGGGAAAAAGAGGGACATTTCAAGGGGGAAAAATCATCATGATGGAGGCGACGGCCATTTGTGGGCTTCTATCCTTGAAAATGACCCAAGGCTACCGGACCATTAAGTGTGTCAGAAGCTTCTGTCGCTGCCGCCGTCGCCTGGGAAATGCTGAACAGGACTAGCTCTAGTTTAGCTGAGAGGCTTCTTTGCTTCTTCAACAGGCCTCTCTAATCCTTCATGGCGGCGTTCTCATCTAGTTTGTCGGCGTAACCAGGAAGCAAACTTGGCGATTTGGACCAGAAGAGTGAATGTGTTCGGTGGTTGTGGCGGCGATGAGACGGAGGAGCAGGAGGAAGAGACAAGCTTGGTCGTGAGTCCCAATGCGGTCTGGTGGTTTGGAGGACCTGGGGGCCGGCGGGTTGCTTGGTCGAAGCGTTCTGGCTAGAGAAACGCCGGCCACTGGACATTGGAAACGGAATGGATATGGGGATTGGTCGATGACGACGATAACAGTGGAGGTGGAGCAATGGATCTTGAGACAGTTGCTCAGATTTGGGTTTGACAATCGATCGACATACCGAGTTATGAGGGTTGTGGATTATTAGCGTGGGAGGGTATTGAAGCAAGAGGCGATGCTTTTTTTAAATAGTTCACGAAGAGGAAATTTGGATCAATAGGGAGGGAAAAGGTTTTCATTTAAATTACAAGTTGAGGAAAGAACGACATTTTATGCCATAGATAAGATCGGCAATTACTCTTTGAGTTGTTCAACCAGCCGGTTAACGGACCAGGTCCCAGAAAGAGTTGCTTCCTTTTGTGATTCATTGCCTACTATTCGCCCTTACTGCACGCCCGTGGCTGTTGGCTACCAATATTCGGTTGTAGACTTACATCATGGCAACACCACCTTGTAGCTTATATGCATAGCATCTGGCATGGCCCCGGATATTGAGCTTGCAATCATATCGTGGCAGTTCTTCTATGAGCCGGTCCTATTCTGTCTAGAATCAGGATGCGAGAAAAGACGATCAAAGATATGTCTGTGTTCCAATCCCAAACATGCATCAGATAATAACGCACTTAATTTTCTAAAATGGTTATGGTAACTTGCTTGATGAAGCTCTCGCAGCGACGATATGAGACATGCATGTTTTTTTTTCTTTCTTTTTTCATTTCTCCTGAACAACTGCTACCACCCCAAACAGTACAGTCACAATGCAGCCCGCAGGTATGAGTCCTCGCACCGCCAAATTGGTCATGTTCGAGTCAACCTCACATCTTCAACCGCACGGATACTCACTCCCCACACAAGACTCATAGTAAACGGCAAGCTACAGCTGGCTCCTGGCTCCTGGCTCCTGACCCTGTAAATTACATACCAAAAGGAAGAAGCACATAAAAGAAAAAAAAAAATAAAAGAAAAAAACGCATCAGCAAATGTCTACCTACCACCAATCCCAACCATTCGCCCGCACCTGGGCGAGATTCCAGATGCCATCCTCCTGCAACACCCTGGATTCCATGGCATGGCCACCCCGATGTGGCGAGGCATTGACAGGAACGGTGAAAGCAGACTGGACGATTGAGCCCAGGAACAGGTGGTCATGCCCTCCATCGTGAAGACACCGAAATGGGCCTGCAGTGAGAAGGGTGTAGAAGGCATGCAGAAACAGACGAGAGCTGGAGGTCGAGCGGTGAGGCAGTCAGTAAGAGGAGGTGAAGTTTACAAAGGCTATGCGAGTACGCCCTCGACCAATATGTGGTTAAGATTATGTTATAGCCAATAAAGAGGCTGATCTACAAGGCAAATTCTCTTGGCTAGATTTTTTCCATAATTATGTCATCTTGAAGATGGTGTGTAGCAATATGCACATTCACATGTGCCACTCGACTCGAAATGACTCCGTAAGCTGGTGATATGTGCAGAAAAAGCTTTGAAAAATAAGATACATGCAAATCTGGCTCACTGGACAACATAGGCTACTGTTCCTGTTCCTTTGGGTTGGAGGCCAAGACAGGGCATTCTACTATTGGCTAACAAGAGCTCTACCAGGAATGCGCCGCGAGCCGCGAAAACGGGGATGAGCTTTGTAAAAGTTGGAGTGTCTGTTGTCTTCTGAGGTCTGTTTTCAGATAATTGGGAATTGATAAGGCATCGGGGATTGGAGAAAACTATCTGATATCTGTTATTAAAGGTCATATCAACTTCATATAGAAACCCTCAATTAGCGGTGTGATGACGTTTAGCTGGCAGCTGCCAGTGCGGATGACAGCTGTCAGGATTCTCAAACAGCTGTCAGACTCAGACTTAAGCCGTTGTAGTTACATGTGCACTGTATCTTTTCCACATGCATAAAAGTCAGGAACAGCTCGTGAATCGAAGCTTCCACCAAGTCGTTTGGAAGTAAGCACAAATGATCGGATGTAACTATGTTTGATTCGTCCAAGGATATCTCAACCTCATCGTAGTTAGGGTCCCAAGCTTTTTTTTTACTTGGTATGGAGGTTTTCAAGATACGGCTGGCCCTTTATCATGATACATGTCGACATCCCTTACCTTGCATAAGAACAGTCAGTACCTTCCAGGTGCTACACCTTCCTCGGATGACATGAAGCTGTTTTGAAAACAAAAGCTTCGGTCTCATATCAAAAATCGTAGAATTTACCGATAGTAGACTCCTCTCGCCATTAGCGTTGTTCTCCGCAAGCTGTTGGCCTCTTATCACTTCACATCCAGTGACTCTGTGCTACATAATGGATCGGGATACTTCTGGACTCCATGTCCCCGACAGGGGAGAGCTGCAGCAGGCTCAGTCCCATGATAATCCAGATCCATTTCCTCAAATCCGTGCTCTCTCATTCACCAACTCGTTTCCAGCCTATTCTTTCTCGACATCATTATCACGCCGTATCTCTGCGTTGCTCTCACCAACAACACTCATTGTCACCCCTATCTGTTCTTGTCTCATCTGGCTAAAATCTCTTCCCCGTTTTCTTGCTGTCTTTGTCCTATCCCTTCTGCCTCATCATCAAGTCATCATGCCTTTCGGAATAAACCTCTTCGGCGGTGTCTCCTTTGACCCCGCTCGGGACATCCCATCCCTGACTGGCAAAGTCATCCTCGTCACCGGTGGCAACATCGGACTCGGCAAGCAATCTATCCTCGCGCTTGCCCAGCATAACCCCAAAGCCATCTACCTGGCCGCCCGCTCACGCGAAAAGGCTGAAGCTGCCATCCTCGAACTAACCCCGCAGGTCCCCGACTCCACCATCATCCACTTCCTCCCCCTTGACCTTGCATCCTTCTCATCCATCCGTGCCGCCGCTGAGACATTCCTTGCCACCGAAGATCGCCTCGACATTCTCCTTCTGAACGCTGGCATTATGGCATCTCCTGCTGGTCTGACGACTGACGGTTACGAGCTTCAATTTGGCACTAATCACATGGGCCATGCCCTCCTCACCAAGCTTCTCCTTCCGGTTCTTACGCGGACCGCTGCAGCCCCCGATGCCGACGTCCGTGTTGTGTCCCTATCGTCAGCTGGTCATGTTCTTGCCCTCAATGGTATAGACTTCACCTCGCTCAAGACCGACGCCGACTCCATGGGTCCCTATCCTCGCTACGGCCAAAGCAAGCTTGCCAATGTTTTGTTTGCTCGTCAGCTAGCTACCGAGTACCCGCAGCTCAAGAGTGTCTCGGTGCACCCTGGTATTGTCCGGACCAACCTGGTGGCCGGAACAACCGGAACTCCGTGGATTATTCATCGGCTTACTGGGATTGCGAATAACTTCTTTACGCCGGTGGAGAAGGGCGCGTTGAATCAGCTGTGGGCGGCGACGGCGAAGCCAGGTGATGTAGTCAATGGAGAGTATTATACGCCAGTAGGTGTCTTGGGAGGTGGTAATGGATACTCGGAAGATGTGGAGTTGGCTAAGAAGTTATGGGACTGGACGGAGAAGGAGTTGGATGCGTGGTTGGCTGAGGCGAAGCAGTGAGGGGAGAGAATGAAATGGGAGGGTTCACAGGTTTTATGAATAGTTTCTTGTTTATTGTTAATGAATGGATTTTGTTTCATTATAATGTTCGATTTGATTACAAAAGGATATTGTGTTGCTGTGAGGGATTCACTCTGGTGGGAGTTGGATGGGTAACATTTATGCAGTCAGATTCATGATTGGTGATCTTGTATTTGTAAGTTTGGAATTACATTGGGTAAGCTGTGAAGTCAGTGTTTACAATCGAAGAATTTTTCATACGCTAAATTGAAGTTATCCTGATCTTATAACTGTGTAAAAACATACATAATTTTAGTATGATTACCACAATATTTTAAATAATGGTCAATAGTAGGGTTACCAAACCCACACTCGGGCCTTGCTTCCGAATGCCGATAAACCTTCTAGTTCTCCACTTTATCCCACCTTTGTAGTCTCTAGTACTTCTTGGCTTAATCAACTCCATTACAGAATCAACTAACATATCGGTAAATAACGCCTAAAGGTCCGTTGGCCCACATGCCGAGATCGGCGGTGGGATATCAACGTAGCCGGGATGCAATGCTAGGATGGCGAGGGTAGGGGATGGACCGGATATAGAAATCACCTGGTTATTTCGGGGGGCTGTGGATGTGGATGGTAGGATGGAAATAGAACTGGAGATATTAGTGAACAAGGACATGGCCAAATTTGACTGATAATATTGAGATTACGATGGCTGTGATGAATGTGTGATCATGGATACGGACCCTATAATGCCATATTATCTAGGGTTAGAACCTGTGGCCTGACCATCACCTAACTTCACGATCCCTCTAACGTTACGTTATTCACCTAACGCTCACCCAATGCTCACCCTAACCCACTAAAACCAACCACGGGTTCCCCAGCACTAACAACTTGCCAACTCACGACGTCACAGCAGATCTTATTCTGTCCCAATATACCCCCGTGCCCTCCCGTCCGGCCCTCACCTCTTGACCGTCATAGAAATTCACCCAAGACACCCTGGACACAAATGTCTTGTGGCTAACGGGCGGGTCACTTGGATGACCATCGTGGACACGCATGACTGGTTCGCGATGTGAGGCTGGATACGTGAGGGACTGATATGTACCGAGAGGCTATGCTATAGGAGGTGGTATTTCGGTAGTGGTGGGTGGTGGGCGGGGGGGAGGGAAGGGCCAGGCACGTTGTTAGATAATTGATTTGTAGGGTGTTTTGGAAAGGGAGGGTGGGCATGATTGACTGACAGGCTGGCGACACCCCCTATACTAGGGAGGACTTGGGGGGTTTATTTATGGTTGGGCTTGGTTGTATGGTTTGATATTGGCGATTCGTTGGGGAGAAGTAGTGATACATAATTAGTGGTTGCGCAGTTATTAACAGAAACATGTTTTTGCTCGTGTGAAACATGCGTGTTTGGTTGTTTGATTCTTGTCCAATTTACCCAGTCGTTTAATAGAAGTTTATCCTCATATAGCATCACGGCCTTATATACCTTACACATCTCCGCTATCATCATCATCGCCGAATCCCCACCCGGCCCCACCCGGCCCCACCTTACGATCAACTCACGGCAGGAACTCACTCCTCCGTACTTTCCACCAAAGTTCAACTCCAAAGTCCGCACTATCTCCCCGCTACCCTCTTCCACCGCCACCGTCATCACTACCTGATCCTCCTCGTCTCACCCGCCCACTGCATACGGGAAGCCACGTACGAAACCCCCGCACCAACTGCAGGGTGCATTCGATCGCCGACTTGGTGTTCCTTGGGCAAAGCAAGGCGAATTTGTGGCATTTGCAATCTCTTTTTTTTGGGGTAGGAAATTGTCGGATTTACCGGTTACAGGTGATCAAAGAATAGCAAGAAGGGATTTGGGAAACGACGGGACAAAGAGGCAGGAAGCGGATTGCTGGATTGGGGAAGTACGGGTTTGGGAAGGGACGGGCGTATTGGGAGTTGACTATATAAAGGGCGAGGTTTCGATTGAAAGTTCGTCAAGGGGAGGTTGTTGGTATTTTGGTTTATGGGGTGATTTCATGTTTGGTGATACTTGCTGTCGATTGTTCGCTTTTACTTTGATACCCTGTGTTTTCTTGTTCGCCTTTACCTCCGGATCTGCGGCCCCGGATACTCACCATCATGTCCCGACTTGAAGAACTCCCTCCGGAGATCCTTCTCCACATCCTAACTATCCTTCCACACTACTCCCGGCGTTCGCTAGTCTTCGCCTCTCCCTTCATCCATGCCATCTACTCCACAAACCGCCGCTACCTCCTCCAGGACCACCTCCAAACAACTTTTGGCTCCCTTCTCCCCGACATGTACACCGTCTACCAAATTCAAATGCTTCAACCCCCACCATGTCCCCGAACCTCCTCCTCCTTCCGCCCACGCATCTCGGCTCTCCACTCCATCCTCCACTCCTGGTCCACCAACCTCACCTACCGCACCCTCCCTCCCTCCACCCGCCTCTCTATAGCCGAATCCACTTACATCCTCTCCTTCTACCACCGCTTCGTAAACCCCATCTGTGCCAAGCTCACCACCTGGTTCCTCTCTCGCATGCCTCTTACTGCCAAACCCTCCCTGAAAACCCACTGCCCTACTCCCTCCGAAACCCACCGCCTCACCCGTGCCCTTTACCGCTTCCAAATCCTCTGCCTTCTTACCCACCCCGACCCACGGCCACCAGCCCACCGGGAACTTGCCACCCTATTCCTTGATCTCCTGGAACCCTGGGAAGTCGCCGAGGTCCTGTCAGTATATACCTTTGCTTCCATAGCCTACCGCGACACCCTATCGATTGCCCGTGGCCACCCCCAATCTTTCCCCCCATTATCCTTCCCATCCCCGCCTGATGACCGGGCGGCCCGGGACTCCGTTGTCCTGCGTGGCCTCGTGCTACTCCGCACTATCCTCTTCGATATCCCCAATCAAACTCGGCTCTCCGCCCTCCTATCCACCAATATACGCCGCCAAACAACTCCCGGCCCCGTAACCATGACTATTGCCGAAAGCCTATTTAAATCCGTGATCCCCGATGATCAACGGACTATCCCTCGGCCTTCAATCGTCTCTTTACGCATGGAGCTATCCGCCCGGCGCAGCCCCTTCCCATTCCAAGGCGACGAGGAGGCAGATAATGGAGCGGCCCCGTATGCTTGGACGAGGTTGTGGAGGGACACATATAGCAATGTGTCGCCTTGGAACGTACCTTATGGCCTCAAGATCTGGGGATGGGCTTTTTGGGACAAAGAGACTGTTAGAAGTACGGGGCTCATGCGAGTCATGGAGTCAGAATGGAAAGGAAGATGGGGATCAGTTGACCCCCGGGATATAGAGGATGGGATAGTTGGCTGGGAGGCATAGATAATCCTCCGGTATGTTCATCAAAGGATAACCAATCGTCAGCACTTGTATCCAGTTCCATCATTCAAGAGATGATATTCACACCACCAGAGTTTGTGTTACCAGCCACCAGTCCAGTTACAGTCCCTTCCACATTTTTCTATCGCCACTAAATGCATTTTTATCGGTTCTTGCCTAGTTTTTATTCCTTTCTGTTTTTACTTTGTTTTAATATAGATGTCACATGACTTTGTTTAATATTGCGCTTTGCTTTAGTTGTTTAGATAGGTTGTTTAGATAGGTTGTTTAGATACATGTCTTGTGAAGCTAGACAACGGTTTATTACGATTAGATAACTCTTCTATATACTGAACACCTAATATAATTAATTATACAATACCAAATTCTTTATACTCAATTCTCTAAGACTTTAGCGAGGATCCGACCAAACATGCCCCGAACCCTCTTCTTATCTTCCCTTATGCATGTAAAGACAACAGCTGTACTCAAGGCAAATGCCATTGCCTCTTTCCACCTTTGTTCCTTGGGAATCTCTCTTGGCAGCAAAGTCCCCAACGCCTTCGGCGCAACAAACAAAGCAAGATCCTGTCGTTTCCCCTCCGTCTCCAATAAGATACTCCACCCACATAGAGCACAGCCCGCCCCAACACAAAGACCTCCGTCAATCTTAGTGCACGTCTTGTCATCTCGGCCCAGCAAATGAGGCCCCAGGCGCGTCCGCATAAGGCAAACCCCGTAGTAAAACAACGTTGTGAACGTAGCGATTACCGAGCTGGATTTCCCTGCGCTGATAAGAGCTCTTTTAATAGCTGCCCTTACAGCGGCAAAGTTTTTATGAGGGCGGACTAGCCGGATTGCTAGCATCAATGGTGCACATGATGCCATCATCCACCCCCAGGTCCGCACCCATCGATATACTGCGTGAACCTCACAGAAGCGACCTCCGTATCCCATATGTACTATTGTACACGGGAACGGCGCTGTCAAAGCAGGATCACCCCATTCCATTGGCCATTTGTAATCTTTGCACATATCCTGCAACAATGGCGCCTGCCCAGTTTCCTCACCATATATAAGCCATCCGAACCGACAGCGTCGCAGTGCCTCAATAAGCCTATGGTCAACAGAGGCCACGGCAGTAATCCATGATGTGTACGACTTTGGTAAGCGGTCAGGCGCATAGAACCACGACCACATGATTGCCGCTGACGATGCAGCGAATAATGCGGGATCAGCCATTTTCGATATCGACTGTTCCGTGCGGCTCCAGGACCCTTTGGATTCCCGGCGAGCCCGCCATTGGGACCAGAGGGAGCCGATGATGACGTCGAGAGCTCTGGTAGTGGCGAAGAGAGTGAGATCTAGGGTTTGCCCACTGAATGGGGAGATGGTGGAGGAGTCTGTGAGTGGTGGGGAGGATGGAGTGGAGAGTCGGGTGGTGAGGAGGTGGAGACCAGCGTAGGCCGAGATGAAAGTGGCTAGGAGGTTGGAGATGCATGTTGATGACGATTGGGAAAGCTTCTTAGCAAGACGATGAACAGCGGAGCGAAGGGGGCCCTAGAGGGTTGTTAGTTTAGAGGATAAATGTATAATGGGGAACGAATGAGACTTACCTGAAGGATTGTCGAGCCGCCGACGACCACGGCGCAGAACATGGGGAATTCTTTGAGGCCAAATCCATTTACAACAGTTGCTTTTAGATCCTCCACCAATTTCTTCATCTGCTCTTTCTGCTTCCTCCTTTCAATCTTCTCCTTAGCAGCCCTCGCCCTGGCTCGTATAACCCCCTCCATGCCCCCATCATCTTCACCATCAACACCCCACCCCTCCGGGTCATCGCCCTCCCCAGGAACCCCCGCCAAACCCACGGCCACGGCCGCTTCCCTTTTCAGACTTGCCAACGATAACGTCTTTTTGATTGTCCCATCTGGCCGTGTAGCGATGCCGGCTTTCCGCCGTCGGGAGGCAATTATTGCTTTGAAGATTAAATTGGCAACGACGGGGCCGACGGCAGTGAGGTAGCCAAGGAGAAAGGCGCGGAAGAGGGGGCGGAGGGGACGGGGAAGGTATGGGAGGGTTAGGAGGCGGGAGAGGAGGGTTTTGGGGGGGAGTAGGGTGGCAGTGGTGGCGGTAGTGGTGACGGTAGAAGGGAGTGGGAGTGGGGGTTTGCTGGGGGCAGACATTGTGAAAGTGGGGCTGGGAAAGTGAAGAGAAGTGTGAGGGGATGAGTGGTTGAAGGCGCCGTTGGCGCTCGGCGTGAATGGTATTCTCGTTGAAGGTGACGTTGATTAAAAGCGGGCCGCGGGATGTAAAGCCGGCATATCAAGGTTGATGTCCCGATCGGGGTGGAGTTCACTAACTTCTGTCCCCCGCTAATTTGGTTAAATTACATAAAAAAACAATAGATCCAGATTAATGCAGTACAGAGACGGCCATGATCCAGATTTTAAGAGCGTTAATATGCGGAAAGAGTCACGTGAAGACTAAAACACTCGCGGCAGGCGTGAAACCGATTTGGCAATGGCGCGTGCAATTGCCACGGCATAAACAAATGACAAAAGAGAAACCAGGCGAGGAAGGAGCTGGAGTTAGCTGATTGGAAGTTAATTGCTTTAAGTTGGTAATTGCAGAAATTGATGGTTGAAATTGGAAAGAATGAGATTCAATGTTGATATCGTGATAAGTTAGGGTGGGATCTCTGAGCGGATTTGGTGGTTTGATGTCGCGTGTTTGTGCCGAGGTCTTTTGAAGAGTTGTGGACGGAATTGGATATTTGGGGAAGGGTGCTGTGCCTCAGAAAGGACATGGGAAGAAGGAATTAAAGAGAAAAACCAGTAAATCTGTTGAATATGTTTAGAGAGTGAAGATGTTAAGTTAAAGCTCGAATAAGGCAGAATAATCGACTTTTTGTTACTAGCTGTTTGTTTGGCTTTTTTAAAATCTGCAGATCAATCACATGTTGCAGAAAAGCTTGGATTTGGAGAAGTTTAAAGGCCAAGTTTAAAAGTTGCCCAATATAGAAAAGATTATGGCAAAAGATACATCCCTTTTCTAGATATTGCATAAAAGACAAATCTGTGGGTGTACTCATCTGATCAAGGTCTTATTCTCTATAATGATGCTATCCTCCCTGCAATCGATTCAATTCGTGATGTTAGCATTCTGGAAGTTAGCTTGACACAATCTGATTACCAGATTGGAGTTTGCCAAGTAAGGATGTGCTTGTCAGGGGTTTTAGATGATATGCAGATTGACAGGAATCAGGCCGAGGAAGATACTGAATGGAGATTGTCTCGGTAGCGATTGATGGCTGGGTGAAGGTCAATGGGTCATATCAAGTAAAGACATATGTATACTATATATATATATACCAGGAACTACGTGATGGCTACGAGCCTACTCCAGTTTTGAGAATATACTTTGGTGTCCATCTTGTTTCCGGAATCTTGATCCACTATCACGTGTCAAAAAAACAAACCACAATTAACAATATCGAGACAAGTGGGGTCAACATTAACCTCGAGTCCCAGCAACGCCATCACCACCACTCACAATAACTGCAATTTGTCACCTAGCTATCAATCCACAATCTAATATAGCTCGCTGCAAACTATAGCTCCAAAAAATTAAACCAAAGGTCTTGTTTGAAGCTTTATCAAGTGTATATTTTCTCAGATGCAGATTCCTTCACACCAAACTGTAACCCAACCACTTGAGATCCTGTGTGTAATTTTTGACATGTGATTCTCCATCGTAAGCAGAGAGAGAACCAGGGACCAAGAAAAGAAGAAAGAGGAAAAACTACATGTAGAGCCTCACGAAAGAAAAAAAACCCCGACTTTGGTGGTGCTTAGTAGATGTAGACCTCTCAACGACAGATAGTTATCGGATCTCAGAGCCATCACCACTTATGATCCCTAGCCTGAGCAGGAATCAAGATTTACCGAGTGCCTATAGATAGGTTCATGTAGGACGATCCAGAAACGAGCAGATGAATGCCAGGTTTGGGCTTGTAGTATTGGTTTCATCCAATCCATTAGTGTCACTGATCGTGGTTGGGATTGGGACTTTATATGGCAATATCTCCTAATATGGAGATGGCAGTTTGTATGCTTTGGGGCGTCCATGGTGTAGTTGAGATAACTGTTTTAAAGTTGGAAATAATAGCATACTCTATCAATCTTAACGAGAGCAAACATGACATGCTTAAAGACTCAAACGTGGTACATTGTGGCTTGGCCTAGGATCTAGAAAGTCTCCTTTTTCTATCGGATCGGACGCGGCATCTAGAGGACTAGCTTCTAGGCAAAGGGTCTTGATTGCACTAGAACTCTATCGCGAACCTAACGTCATTAGACCACCGTCTTTGACTGCAGTGTATTGGCATAGAGATAGCGCCTTGTTTACCACCAAGACATTCTAGACTTAGAACCAGGTCATATTTAACATCACTCCAGCTCTTGTCGACCCCAAGTAATTGAAAATCCAGATATGCAGGTTGCAATGGCTTCGTAGGTCCCTGCTGGATCCGGACTGTCGGTATGCACTTTATTTGGCAGGTATAGGGAGGCTGAAGATTATAGGGAGAAAAGGCTGCGATAAAAGAAGAATATTGGCGGCCAATGGAATCGATAGATGCAAACAATTACGACATTCCAGTTTGGCTTACAAGCCGTCACCTTGAGACTCTGCCTCTGGCTAGGTCGACAATCTCAAGTGACCACATGATTTGGTGCTTTTTTAACGTCATCTCAGTGCTGAACCAGCCTCCCCCAGCTTTTCCATTTCCCCACTAATCTGATAATCCCTTAACGCTGCCGCTATGACAAGCAAGCCTAACAATTAGGCGGCTATTAGGGCCTTCGTGCTCGCTGCCCACTTTGGTGCCTCCAAAGCTTAGAGAAGCTCGCTGCCACATGCCAATTTGGCACAAGTGATTTTGAATTGTGCGCACATCCAAGATTTCCATCTTCAATTCCGTTCTTCTTAGAGGAGCCGTGTCTACCCGCCGTCATATTGTCTTTCGGTCTTTTGATAATCCATTGTTTGACCTTTTTGAGCGTTGTTTTTTTTTTGGCCATTCATCTCCTCTAGTTTATCTATTTGGATCGTCCCTATTGTAGGAGGTCACTCTCCCACCTCATCGTGCGCCGTCAGTCTTCTCGCGAATATCTCCATTTGCCCAGTACCGATTCCCCTGGGACTCTTCACTTGCCTCGACTAACCACGTCCTCGCCCTGTGCCCGATCCCACCACCCAGTCCTTCAATACACCGTGGCTCCCTTAAGCCCCAATCTCTAGCTACCCGAAATCCCCATTTATCACTCCCTCCTCCTCCCACGACGACCCGCCCGTCATCCCTATCTCTATACGTACCCTCGGGCCTATATCCCACCCGATCCCAGTATACACCTTTCCCATTCGGTGGCGGCGATATTCCCCGGCGCGACCGCCTTGACGAACCCACAGCGGCTGCCTGACACCGATCCCCACTTGCGCTATAATCAACTGCGCACGGCGCTAGGTCTTTGCGCCCCGTGGGACTCGAGGGTCCCCGCACTTTTAGAGGCGCATCCGTATTCAATCTGTAGTCGTGAGTCAGTAAGGCGAGTAGCTTGGAGAATACTGGGAGTGATAGAAATTGGTTGTGGGGGCAAGAAATTGTAGGCTGTCTTGTGTCTGGGTCTTGTGCTAGTATTGTGAACTTGGTGTTTGGCTATAGGACAAGCGAAAGACTTGGTCTTTTTTTGTCAAGAGGTTCCGCGGTTGAGGGCCGATATCGTTTCCCTTCTTTCTCGTTTTCTTAGGTTGGCTCTTGTGATACGCTCGTGGGAGAGTTTATCTTGGAGTTTATGAAGGTTTCGTCAGAGTAAGACTGAGGGCTTAGAAACGACGACATCACGCTTTACGATTATCACGGCCTTTATTGATTCTACGATTTCGACATCTACAGGCTTAAATTTCTATTACATACACGCCACGCTATAGCTCATCATCATGGCACAATCTGCCTCGGGTTTCTCAAACAAGGTGGCAGCTGCCGAGCTGCTATCGGCGTTCTCAATGACAAGTTCCCAGCATCAACAACAACAACCCCAGTCGCAACAGCACGGTCATTCAAATCAGTACACTCAACAAACACACAACTGGAATTCAGATCAACAGCATTACCAGCAACAAAGACAGATTCCTGAGCCAAGTCGAGCACAACAAAGTCAATGGCCGGACTCACAGCAAAGTATAGCCGGCCCTCCACCGCCACCAACAGGCCAAGGAGACGGGGGCCTAGGTGGATATGGCCAAGCAGACGATTTCGATGACCCAAATGGCCTCATTTCTCTGCCATTCGGGTGTATGTATCTACTGTCAGTTAGCTTTGAATGGCAATAGTAATGCTAACCTACTACGTGACAGACGCCTTTGATATGACGGACGAAGAACTGCTCAATCAGCCACCACCGCCACCACCAGCCGAGAACGGCGCACTGCTATCGGATCACGAGACCAGGATTCTGTCCGACTTCTTCAACACCTTCAAGGCGGATGATATTGGGGGGTCAGATCATTGGGGTGAGGGTCTTGGGATAAACCCCGCGAGTTGGGGCATCAGCGGAGACATGTCACAGTACATCTTTGGATCAAATATGGGAGGTGGCAATGGAGGCAGCGGTAGTCAAATCTCACAGTCAGCTATGCCGTCCATGGGAAATCCAAACCACCTTCAACATTCACTTGCCCAGGCTCACGATCTGGCTAATGTAATCGCCCCAGAGAGTTCGCTAGAAGATGCTCACGAGATTTACGAAGCCGCTGCCACATTGTATCAAAATAGCCAAGGCAACGCCACCATCTCAGATTCCGCCGCCTACGTCACACAAAACAGTAATTTGCGGCAACCGGGTCATCCTATCTACCCGCAGCACAGACAAACATCCCACCACCCAAATCTACCAGGACCTTTATCTGCTGGTTTACCTACGGCTCCCCTAACACGGACATCGGCCACCCGCAGGAGTCTCCCAGTCAGCATCGAGTGGGGAACAGACACCGCCTTTAGTAACGGCGCCCCGTATAACCCACCAAACACAGATACCGCTCATCTTCTCCAGCAACAGCATGAGCAAACAGCCATCGGCTCTTGGTTCAATCTCAACAGCGGTGTCACCACTCGAGCTGCATCACCCATACCTACTACTAACAACCACGCCAAACATCATCATCCCGGGCACCTCCCAATGGCAACCCAGCCCCATCTTGACTATCCCACCTCTGACCAAATCCCGACATCCCCTAAACGTACCCGAGTCCCCTCACCAATCATCACTAAGACAAACCCCAATCTAAACACAGCCGAAGACACGGAATCAGAGCCCGAACCATCCAACCAACCTGCCCCTAAACGCCGGAAATCAACACACACCCGCGATCCTCCCTACTCTGTCCCCCCACAGCCCACCACCTCGTCTACCCCCACAACCCCCGCACCCCCATCTACAACACCCACTTCGACAAAACGCCGTGCCCGCCCACCAACCAAGGAACCCCGCAGAAATCTCACCGACGCCCAAAAACGCGAAAACCACATTGTCTCCGAACAGCGCCGGCGCACCCAGATCAAAGTAGGCTTCTCTGAGTTGGCCGAGATGGTCCCGGGGTTAAAAGGTGGAGGGTTTTCAAAGAGTGCTGTGTTGTCGATGACGTGCGATTTTCTCAGGACATTGGAAGAGGGGAATAAGAGGTTAGAGGGGCAGCTGAAGGGGTTAGTTGGGTAAATTAGGATGAGGAAAGGAGAGTGGAGGGGAGGAGAGGAGAGGGGAGTTGACTATTTTACCCTTTGGTGGACAAAAAAGGGCTTTGGGTAAATAATGAATATTTAGTCATTTAATTCTTATAATTGTCATATATACAGCGTATACATACATATATACAGATATACCTATATGTATAAACATAATTTAATTCCACGTATTTACCTCGATATCTATCTATCTATCCATCCATCATTTCTCCAAATTCCATAACATGACTACAATTGTTACCTCCCCTCCCCAGTAATCAATTACCGATATTCCCCCCTCAGCCGAAACTGACGTCGACTTCCCTTTTGCCGCTACCATTACCGTTACCGTTACCGTTTACCGTTTACCGAGTTATCATTATCGTCATCATTCCGGTGCGTCCCGTAATTACCGCCCGGGTAAAGTGGGAATTCTACCGTATGTCGGTATATTAGCCAAATAACCATCAAGTCCGTAAATCTGTATCCTAACAACGGTTGTCTTATTCATGGGTTAGGACTCGTTTATGCATTCGAGCTGCAAGGTGAAGGTGACAGGTGATATAATAGAGAGAAAACACGATGGCAATATTAATCTTACATAGTGAATACAACATATATGCAAAAAAAGAGACACTTCAATGTAAATCACAAAAGAATTCAACGGGAGACTTATTTTTTTTTGAACTGTTTTTCAATTATTTCATTATTCATATTTCATTTCCTTTAATAGCCCGCGCAACTCGGATAAATCACTGCCCCGAAAGACAACTCACTTCCTGTCCGCCAGGCTCTCTCCAGAACACAAAAACTCCCCTGTTTAAAAATCACTTCAGTAAAGAAATGTCAACAGAGAAAATTTAAGCCTTGGAGGCGTCGACCTTGGCAACGTAGGCCAGAAGGTCGAGGACACGGCGGGAGTAACCCCACTCGTTGTCGTACCAGGAGACCAGCTTGACGAAGTTCTCGTTCAGGGAGATACCAGCCTTGGCGTCGAAGATGGAGGAGTTGGGGTTGCCGTTCATGTCAGAGGAGACAATGTCGTCCTCAGTGTAGCCCAGAACGCCCTTGAGGGGACCCTCAGCGGCAGCCTTGATGGTGGCCTTGATCTGGTCGTAGGAAGCAGCCTTCTCGAGGCGGACAGTCAGATCGACAACGGAGACGTTGGCGGTAGGGACACGCATGGCCATACCGGTCAGCTTACCGTTAAGGGCGGGGATGACCTTGCCGACAGCCTTGGCGGCACCGGTGCTCGAGGGGATGATGTTCTGAGCAGCGGTACGGCCACCACGCCAGTCCTTAGCGGAGGGACCATCGACGGTCTTCTGGGTGGCGGTGTAGGAGTGGACGGTGGTCATGAGACCCTCAACGATACCGAAGTTGTCGTTGATGACCTTGGCGAGGGGAGCCAGGCAGTTGGTGGTGCACGAGGCGTTGGAGATAACGGCGGAGGAACCGTCGTAGGTCTCCTGGTTGACACCCATAACGTACATGGGGGCATCGGCGGAGGGGGCCGAGATGACGACGCGCTTGGCGCCACCCTTCAGGTGAGCAGAGGCCTTGTCGACGGTGGTGAAGACACCAGTGGACTCAACAATGTACTCAGCACCAGCGGAAGACCACTTGATGTTGGCGGGGTCACGCTCCTGGAAGAACTGGACCTTCTTGCCGTTGACAATGAGACCGTCAGCGACGACCTCGATGGTGCCGTCGAAGACACCGTGGGTGGAGTCGTACTTCAGCATGTAGGCCTGTAGAGAAAAACATGGTTGGTTAGCATTCTGTGGTTGGCTTGGCCATTATTGGCTGTTTTAACAACTGAGCTAAGTAGACTAAGCTTGCAAGTGCCGTAAGTGTCGTGCCTCCCAACTCTCTTTGGTGGGTGGATCCATCGCAAAACCAGATGATGCTCTAATGCTCTAGCTGGTCCTGGAACACAAACCGCCAATCTAAACCCACTCCAGCGCTAATACCAGGAACTCTAGCTAACCCAGGAACCACGTATTTTCGCCACCGTAGGAGTGGTCCTACAGGAGCTGACAACAGTGGGGTCCCACTTCAGCCCTTGTGTTCCCACAGTAAATGACGAGCTAGCAGAAGCTCTAGCATAGAGCTCTACCCAAGATACAGTCATATATTGCAAGTCAAAAGGCGGGGGTTGCTGCTTTCGGCGACAGGCGAAGAAAGCTGGAATGGAAGGAGCACGTAGGTCGATTATATCAGGGCTCGGCCGGATGGGAACAAAGATCGAGAGAGAGAGAGAGAGAGAGAGAGTTGGATTCGAGGCAAAAGCAAGCTTTGTGTCTGTCCTAGATCATGCAATAAAATAGAAGATGGTATTATACTTACGGCGTAGGTGGTGTCAATGAAGGGATCGTTGACAGCGACAACCTCGACATCGGAGTGGCCGACGGAGTTGCGGAAGACAATGCGACCAATGCGGCCGAAACCGTTGATACCAACCTTGACAGTCATTTTGATGGATGTAGTAGAAAGATGTGTGTGGAATAAAGAGAAGAAGAGCGGATGAGGACAAGAAAAAAAGAAGAAGAGAGGGAAATCAAAAAGCCAAAGACGAGGGAACACGTCCCGTTTTTAAGAGCAAAATTTGGCCAACTGGTTTGACCCCGTCCGTTGAGAGGCATCCACCCTCCCAGAAGGGCCCCGCCACTGTCGTCCCGCTCTTTCCTTACAATTACATTACAACAACGTGCCCGTAGTCGCCTAGTCGCCACTTGCTACAAGCTCCTCCTCTCCTTCCCCCTCTCTCAACCCGCCCGCCCTTTCCCCATCTGGACAGCAGCCCCCCTCTGTAGCTCCCTTGCTCTCTCGCAACCAACTTCTCTGGCAATGCCCCGCGCCCCGCCGCACCTTACAGTTTGTCCCCTTGACCCCATTTGCGCAGCGACCCATATGAGCTTCCAGTGGTTTCCGTCGCGGTCTAATTGCCAGGGAAGGACCCCTCGCGAGCCCCTCCTTCCTAGACCGGGGGAGGGGTAGCGGTAGCAAATAAGTGGCCATGATAATAATTTGAGGGGTCTTTTTTTTCTTTCTGTTTTTTTCTTTACAAGCCTGGGCCGGAATGATGAGCTGGGCCCGTGTGTAA
Source organism: Catunica adiposa (assembly GCA_001640685.1). Lineage (NCBI taxonomy): Eukaryota > Fungi > Ascomycota > Sordariomycetes > Microascales > Ceratocystidaceae > Catunica > Catunica adiposa. The sequence goes on from LXGU01000111.1 coordinate 36,176, forward strand.
GGGAGCTTGATTATGGGTTGTATGATTCATGGTGTTGTTTTCATTGTGGTGTGTTGGTTGGTTTGGTGGCTTGTTTTCACGTTTGGTGAGTCCGTCCGTCCGGTCAGCGATTGGTGGTATGAGGGATCCTCGGCCTTTCTTCGTCCTTGTTTCTCTAAGTGAAGTTTACGATAATTGCAATTGGCCGATTTTCCGTCATCTAGTTGCATTTGCTCGACAAGTACTTATAATGCTCCTAACGGTGTATTAGAAATCACCAGAATGAAATTGCCAAGTGCTAGCTAACTTCACATTCAACAAATTAATAAAGCAAATCAACAACAAGCAGCTCCTCTCAATCCATTCCCATCATGTGCTGTATCCTGAGACTATTGACCCCCCTCCCCCACGGCTCCGGCGGGCCTTCTGTTCATCATAGTCTTCTAACCGCGGTCGTTTTCGTCGCTACTCGAGCTTGCTTATCCCTGACGTTTTACCCCTCCATCGCACTTGCTAACGGCGCTTCTTCTTTCCTTTTTTTCCCCAAACAGAAGCTCTGTGCATTATCAAACACCATGCATGCATCCATCTGCCTCAAAAATAAAGCTAAAAAAAAAATAAAAAAAAGAGTGCATACAAATATAAAAAAAAAAAATCTATATGTGTCGCCTCACTTCTAGCGATTGTCTACAAGCGCGATTTTCCACTGTACTGCATTTCAATATCAATGCTCCTTGAAACTACGTAATGTCCCTTCCCTCCCAATTCACCCTGAAGACACGCCATGGAAGGAACGAGATGGCTGGTTGGGACCGTGAGGGGCAACCACCGGGCCATCTCCAGCCAAGGCGGGGTAGTTGCGCAAAGCGGGCACAAACAAGGCAGGCGTCTCAGACAAGACTGCATATGCCCTGCTTGTTGCCGTGCCATTATTTGGATCATTTTCTCTCGCGTTAGCCCAACGCCACTTGATGTTTGGCTCGGCATCAATTTGGCTGTTTCGTTTATGGGGAGGATGTATGCGATGGTGCCCGGGGAAGACAAAACCATGTTGAAATAAAAAGACCGAAGCCTTTAGTGGAGTGATATCATCTCATGATATCAACTCACCATAACAACATCTCCGTATTTGGGTTTTTCTTTTTTCATCTATTGTCAATAAATACTAGGTAGGCTATCTTATGACATGATGACAGCCGACGAACTCTCCGGTCCCAACATCATGTAATCTCTTGACGAACCCCAGCCTCTCTTCCCCTCTTCACTATCGCCCATTACCAACACCAACAAAACCATCGTGAACAGCCTCGTTATTCCCGCCCTCCAGAAACATAGGCAAGTACCTTTCGATGGTCTTTCCCTTCGTATGTGCATATGCATTGGGGGATTTTTTTTTCCCATCAGGGTGCTTGCCTTGAATACCCTAATGGATTGATGAGCTCAATATGCCCCACTTTGTACGTCCACTCCTCAAAGAGGGTGTGGGAAGAGACCTGGGGTTTGGTTTTGGCGTGATGCGTTGGTGATGGGTTTGTGATAATGGGCGGTTATTTATACCTTGGACGAATATGGCTAGATAGGACTAACCGCACGCATAAATGTAATGGTCTTGGGGTTTCAATTGATATGCGGGACGATGTAGTTTGTAGTTGACTATACCGGCCCTATCCGTCCCATACAGCCTATCACTAGTTTATTCATCACGACCGTCTTCCTCGTCTTCCTCTCTTTCATCATGGACATCTGACGAAACACCCCTAATTATCTGATGGTTGCCGTGGGGGGAACCCCTCACCCAATCTCTCTCATCCCACCCCTTCACATACCATCACATACCATACCATCCCATACCATCCCATTCCATACCTAAGCCCTGACCTGATGTCATCAACTCACCTGTCCGTCCCCTTCCTCTGCACGGCCACCAACAGGGGGCCCAGCCCCAGAGCCTCCATCCGTCGCTCACCAGGGCCCCAATCATATCATGTGTATGTGTAGTGTAGTGTAGTGTATGTATGTGTGTGTGTATGGGCATGAGTGTGTTATATATTGTGTATATGTCCGTTATCACGAGCTGTGCCTCTTTGTATACCTACAATGGCCAGACATGCAGCTTACCTGGGACTAGCGAGTAGATGGCCGGGCCGTCTGCACGTTGCATTGGAACAAGGGAGGGTGGCTCGCAAGTGGGTTGACGCCGGGTGTTTTCCCGGTGGTAGCGGGTAGGATGGAGGCTTAAGGAATTGTTCTGTGACGACTGTGTGTTAATTCACGGATGCATGCATCTGTCTATATCTCTATATTTGTTCAATATAGAATTATGACGTGGAAGATAGTCTAATGTCCATCGTACGTCTTTCTCTCTGCTCATTTATAATTGGGAAATAAGCTGTGGATTGTCAAGGAGGCTACCAGTAGTTGACATATCATTTTGGTGAATATTAGCTGTGTAAATGAATGCGTGTCGTTGAATGTTCACCCCTATGAGGTAGCGAGCCGAAAGCGTCGTACAGAAGCGATATGCGTGCTGTCGATACGGATGCAATGTCAATATGTGCATGAGGCTGTTGATGTACATGAAGTAGTATCACGTTGTCTAGGGTTATCTTAGGGTAATTGTTATCATGGTTAGAATGCAACTGGTAGTCTCTAAATTCTCTATTAGAGTCCCAATTCAGCCTATCAGAACGCAAGAACCACTCCCATCCTTATTTCCACTCAAACTGACCTGACCAACATGACACCACACCTATCATGCAATCATTCCACCCATACATACAGCCACAGTCCCCATCACTACCTAAAAACCCCTCTCGCTACCATCGTCATAAAACACTTCATTAGACTAGAAACAAAATACCCCCGAGAAGAAAAAAAAAAGCCCATAATCCGCTCAAACCTTCAACCTGAGGCTCTGCCCCCCTCTAAGATCCTCCGCGCCTCAAAAAAGAAAAAAAATCGAGTGAAGCTAGTTTGTTGTGGCTAGTTAAAAGCCAAGACGGAGCCCATGGCAAATGTGCAAAAGCAAAGCAAGGCAAAGCAAGGCTACTCGGTAATTTAAAAATGGGACATAAAATACCGAATTAATTGATTGGTTGTGTTGGCTGTTGGAGGATTGGATGCTGGATGGGGGGGAGGAGCTTACAGTTGCCTTTTTTTCGTTTTAGGGGTGGCGAGGCGGACAGCAAAAAAAAGGCTGCGGGTGATTATTGTGTTCTGCGCACATATAATTTTAATTTTGTATTTTCACGTTGGCTGGCGTCATTAAGTGGTATTGAGTCAATATAGATATCAATTACTAAGAAGAGGTATCGTGATAACTATATTATAAATAGATCTAGCTCTGTCATCCTCACATATCGTCATCCTCGCCAACTATCACTATCTGACAACCTCGTACCTGATGAGCTACAAATCCGGTCATCACCGCCTCTCTCCACTTGACCCCATGGCCTTCCGGCCTCGGTGCTAATTGGTCAATATGGCCATCGGAACAGACAAATCGAGCCCTCCGCTGCCTCGAAATCCAGGTGTCGTTGACTCTTAATTTTTAGTGGGGCGTCAGAAATTAAGCGATAACCCTAATGACTCCCTAAGGGAAGCAACAACCGCAAAATACGCAAAATACTTCACAATCAATATCATCGTCATCGTCATTTCGTCTCACTAACCTGACAATAACCCACCAGTGATAAAACAGCCAAATAGCCTCAATCCCATGATCATCCACTATTGTATATAGCCAATCAAAGTATCCACAAAACACACGGTGAACCGTCCCCGGCGTAACTGCGGCGTAAAAATCATACATGGATAACGCAACGTCTATTCACGAGACGTTTGGCGCTTGGAGTTTCCGAGGGTGCCATGGGATGTCTAATCAAGAAGGTCCGACTGCCCCCCTCCTCTCCCCCCCCGACAAGCCTACCGACTTAGGGGCGGATGACTAGATGAAGCGTTGACTTGAAATGACATGAGAACTGAAGTGAACTCAACAGAAGATATGTGAGATGAGGGTCTTTCTCATGGCTCTGTGACTGGATATGTTATCCCTCGCCAGGATTCGGCCCACGTTGGTTGTCACGATGGCTAGCTGACAATACAATAATAGCTAATCTTCAACTCCCGTCAATGACGTCAAGAAAATATCACGAGAATGCATAAATCCTGTCAAAAAATGAATACTATGTTTATTCACTTGGCCCTAGAGGCGGTTCTTACTATGTATATCAATCAAACCATATAACAAAAAGTTAGGAATAAACCCCAATAAATAAACAGACAATAAAATCAAAGACCCAGAGAAGCCCACGGAACCAACCAGCCAACCAACCAACCGAAGCTCCCGCAAGATGATGTATAAATAAAATAAGAAAGGAAAAAGGAAAATAAACAGGCAATAAAAATCAACCTAATCAATAACCAAACATTGGGATATCAAGCAAACGTCACTCACCAATCCATGACCATTCAACCCCACTGTCATAGTCATATCAATCCATCTTTCAATTCCCCTAATTGCGTTACCGCCTCTCTGTATCCTTTTCCTTCTCCTTCTTCTCCCTCTCCTTCCTCTCCACCCTCTCAATCTCGGCCTTGTCCGGCATACTGAAAACCCCTTCGCCCATCACCACCTGTCTCTTCCACCCCAACTTATTCTTCCTCGAAAACTCCCCCATAACCTCCATAGTCTTCTCCACTGCCTCCTCGATCCCCGTCCACGGCCCAAACACCAAATCTACATCCATCCCCACCGACCGCACCGCCTTATTTGCCACAACCCACGCCTCACTCCGCTTCGCCGAAAATTTGATGAGTTCTCCAGGCGCCACCCCTGGCGCCCGCGCGTTAGCTGCAATGATTTCTTCCATGACAAGAGCGTTGAGCTGGAGGACCATTGGCCCGATAGTCTTGAATGTCCGGACAGCCCTCTGTAGCTCATTCAGGAACGGAAACATCGATTTCCACGAACTGGTTTCTGGTCCCCGGCCCGCCCGATGCCTCATGTCTGTCATAATCTTGAACGCAATAAAGTACGCCAACGTACTCTCAATCCCAATTAGCGACCCCGTCATCAATTCCGGGACCTTCGCTCGGTCCTCCTCCGAGAGCTCGGCAGCTTTGTGTTTACGGTTAATGGCGTCCCGCTGATGCTTAAGTTCCCGGCCCTGTCGCATAAACACATCTGACCGCATATTCATAATATGGAACGCCGTCGGATTAACCGCTCTTCCCGGCCGCCCTTGATCTCCACCAGGCCTGGGCGAATTCACCGTAGACTCCCCACCCACCGAACTGTTCGATGCAACCCTCATCATAGCTGCCCCAGATTTGGACGGTGTCGATGGGACATTAAGCCGAACTGAGACCTGCGGGCCATCTGCAGATCGAGGTTTCTTTGACGCAACTTGATCAGCTGGTGGGTCGAGGACTGTCGCGGGCCTCTTCTTTGCAAATGAATGACTATCTTGCGAAATAATCCTCCGCATTACCGGTGGCTCCATAATATCCGCAAACTTTCCCCGTAGATGTGCCGGAATACGTAGATGCACGACCCGTGTCATTGGTGGCGTCGGAATCTCAGGTAATTCAACACCATCTAGTAATCCAAGTGCCTTTTCGATGTCATCAGGCAAAGTAGGCGACAACAATGGTGGCAAGAAGATCCGCGGCTTTGGCATCTCGATCTTTTTCGGTGGTTCCACCTTTTCCTTTTCTCTCTCTTTCTCATTCTCCCTCTCCTTTTCTTTTTCCTTTTCCCTTTCCCTCTCCCGCTCCCGTTCCCGCTCCCGTTCCCTTTTCCGTTCCTTCTCCCCTTTTCCTACCGCCACTGGCTCCTCCATATCTAGGGGTCCCGCTGTCTTCTTCTTCTTGCTACGAAGTTCATCGTCATTTAACCTCAATGGTGAAAGCAATGGCGGAATAAAAGCCTGTGGCGTCCCCTTTGTCGGCGTGTCCCGGACCCCATTTCTTGACCGCTCCCTAGCCCCATTCCCAGAGATAGATCCTGCGCGAGACCGACCAGCCGGCGACATGGCACGCGAAGTACCCGATGACACCTTGAGGGCTCCCCGGCTGGCCGATGCCTTGAGCTCTCTCGGCATGGGCGACCGATCGCGCTCCTTCTCGCGCGCTTCACGAATTCGCTCCTTTTCTCGATCCAAAGGTCTCTCACGCTCACGCTCACGCTCACGTCCATGGTCAACTTCATGAAATCGCGAACGATCTCGTTCTCGGTCCCTTTCTCGAATGGTATCTCGTGTGCGATCCCGCTCTCTTGAGGTATCAAGGCCCCGGACGCTGCGATTGCCATCTCGGCCTCGGTCGTCCCTGTCTCTCCCCCTGTCTCTTTCTCGGTCTCTCTCTCTTTCTCTTTCTCTACCCCGATCTTTTTCCCGATCTCGGCCCAATACAGTATCTTTTCGTCTATTCTCGTCACGTGATGCCGTCATCTTCAGCCCATTTGCCTCGGACTTGATTTTCCTTAGGCCCCGTGAAGAGTCGTCCGCATCAGATTTCCTATCGCCAGGTGGCGTCGTACCCCGCAGTCTAGCTAGCGGCGGTGGCTTTGGCGGCAACTTGGGCGAAGCCCTACTATTGTGATTTGCAAGCATTGATGATGGTCTTGAAGACGGCGGCGTAGCATGTCCACGATCATCCTCTCGTGGCCGAGAAGAAGACTTGCTAGGGTGTACTCGCGTTGCAAGTGTTGTTTTGTCGCGTTCACGGTCCCGCTCTCGATACGGATCGCGGTCCCGATCACGGTCTCGTTCTCTATCTCGTGGTGTAGAGCGAGGCTCGTCGCGACGAAGTGATGATGCAGAACCAGAGCGGTCGCTGCGAATAGAAGCAGATCCTGAGATGGGCCGTTCGCGATCTCGTGATGGATTGGATGTCATTGAGGGGGCAGTGTCGCGATCTTTCTTTTTGTAGTCGTTTAATGAGAGTTTGGTACCGGGTTTCTTTTTAGCCAGCAGCGACGGGGCTGCTGGCATTGTGGCTGATGATTCATTCCGCATATCGTAATGCGGCCTGGTCATGAGAGTGCCGCGGTCCGCTTCGCCGGACACAAAGGACATATACTGAAGCGGGATTATGTATTCCTCTTCGGGGATGTCGAGATCGTCGGGAATGTCGTAACGGATGTCGGCGCTCGTAGAGAGAGTGTATGGCAGTTCTGGCAGATAATATTGTGTTAATTGTTGAATCGCCTGGGTCGCAGCTTCCATTTCCTATAAAATATCGTACATTAGGCGTAATGAGGGGCACTAACTAGTACCAGTGGTTTGTTCTGAATCCTGGGCCGTGTAGTGTCTGAAAGCACAGCAGACTTTTGTCGGCGGATGGTCGCAGCAGCAAGCAAGCGCCAGAAGATCAAGCGCAGACACGATATCAGGAAGACGTTAACCTGTGCGACAAAAAGTCCTGTAATGACAGCAGGCTGCGCAATGTGGCGACAGTTGACAAAGTGGGAGTCAAGCCAATGTCGAATCCAAGGGTTTTAGTGTTGTCGGCAGTTGAAGAGGTATCTCAAGAATACTCTTAGAAAAGGGTTACCTTGAAAGTCGAAGGTGGGGATGACGGCAGATGGTTTGCGCCGTGTGTGGTACGTCGTTGAGCGCAGGTCCCGTGATTATCGATGGAGTGACGGACCGAGATAAGATAAGCTTAAGTTGAGGCGATCGTGTATGCACAGGAAGAAGGCCGTGTGTTCTGAAAAGAAAATTGTAGCGTAGAAGGCGTGATTGGAGCGTCAAGGTTATGATGATTACAGTCAACAGCGGATGCGATACCGTGAGAGAAGAGCGATGAACCAATGGATGGAGAGAACAAGGTTGGTTTTGGAGAAGCCGAAGAAAGAAAAGAAAAAGAGCCCAGTAAAGGCTATACAGCCCGAAACTCCCAAATGTCAAAGGCCGCTCGAATTTTGTCCTTTTTACTAATAAATATCCGGAAGCTTCTTTAAGCACTTCCCCAGATCAAGCTAGTCACAAAACTAACCCAGATATCCATTCCCGTGGAGGAAGCAGGTATCGCGGCGCGGATGACAGGCCCAAGTACTGTAGCAAGCACCCAAGGAGAACAAATGCACCCCTCTGTACAAACTGACCGCTATTTCACAAAATTTCTACTGGAAGATGCTGGTGATATGGCGGCCGGGTACACTTGGAAATCAACAAAAGAATAGGTCGGAACTACTTTTTTTTTATCGTGAGAATTTGTGCGAGGTCGTTGAGAGGGATATGCGGGCGGTAAGTCGTCAAAGTCGTGATGGATGTCGTCGCGCTTGGCACGTAGCCTCGTGGCGAGGGTGTCGGTAGTAGATAAAATAAAGTAAAAAATAAAAAATAAAAAAGCACCCTAAGAATACAAAAGAATAAAAGCCAAGTGTATATATTGCACACTCAGGCACGGACGCAAAGAAGACAATTGGATTTTCAGTCGTTCACGAACTTGTGATGACGAAGTGGTTTGCAAGACACTAGCGGCGTCAAGAGAGCCCAGAGGTGATAGAAAGGAGAATAGCAGCGATCGCACAAAGTAATGCCGAGACGGGATGGCAGCTTTGGTTGTTGGTTGCTCTGAGACGGTTCACGGGATCGTAGAAAGAAAAAAAGAGGGCGTAGCGTAAGTGCGATGGATGGATGGGATTTGCCAATAATGGGATGGAACAAGCGAAGGGCTGTGAATTGGAATGGCTCAAAAGCATCATTGGGACAGAAGCTGGGTAGCGATGAACAGACAACAGGGGCTGTCGGCAGGGATTATGGGCGCTGGGATTGGCTAAGATGCATGGTGAGTTTGGATGAGTGGCAGCTGAAGTTAGTTACTAGGCCTGAAGACCCGCCTGAAGGCCCACCTAAGAACGAACATGAAAAGGGCAGCTCCAGACTGTTGTGCTGGCAGAAGTTTGTGTTAGTGGCGGCTGTGATAGCACACGCGGACGCTAGGGCTCTGCCGTGGTGGTGCACAGATTGAGCCGCGGTGCAGGTGAGGTTTTTAGAATGCACCATGGCTTGTCACTTGAGTACAGACCTGATATACAATTGAGCAGTCATATACTTGTAGCCATAATCCATACATCAAATGCTCTCTATTTACGGCTCTTCAGGCCACACTATTGCACTTCTATCTTCACTCATCCCATTGATTTGAATACCTCAGCTTCTATTGTCAATCAAAGCATTCACTGTTCACCAAACTACCTGCGAAACGCCCTGTCACTCAATCTCAGGGGGCGCTTCCACATCAGCATCACTTGAAACATCCCAAACACGGATAGTCATTGGATCTCTAATCGCCACTACTAATGGCTGCTTAAATCGGCCATTAACATGATGACAAAAAACAGAAGCTTATAGAATGTCACAATCTATTACCAGCATTTGCCTAAAATGTAAAGCATGGTCACACACCAACAATAACAGGCATTTTATGCTCAAAAATACTATCAAGAGGCCTTGTAATCATTTACAATAACCAAAGGCTGGCTCCAAGGCTCCCAAAAACCGGTGTGACTACCAATCCAGGTTTTGCTAAATTACCAACCTATTCTTGCTATGCATGCTCTCAAGCGCGTTTTGTCACGTGCGTCAATATTATCGCGATCCCCAACTCATTCTGCGCCAATCCATCAAATAACATATTCTCCCACAGTCTCCCTCTCCGCACCACTCACAATCACACCACATTCAACATCCACCGTGGTCCCTCCGCAATCGCCACCCCGATCTATCCACTCCCCATTTCCATCTCCGCCCCCGTCAAAGTGATCGCAGAACAACCCCAGTATCCCCAACAAGCCCACTACCGAAAGGAGTACAAAGCACTCAAATCCCATCCATCCATCTCCATAATCTTCCTGCACGCAATTCAATCCCTGACACCCTAACCTAAGGCCTTCTCCCATCTCATCCCCTAGATACCACAGTATCATACCCAGTCTACCGTTTGATCGTTCTCAGTCCTCTGTCGTGTCTTGCAGTAGCTCACTGCTTATTTGTAGATGTACATGTATGTGTATCCTCGAGGAGATCTGTTCCTTCAACCAAGCATCGCATCCTTGAACAGGGCAACCCAAAGTTAAATGCTTCCATAAACAATCCTCAGTATTTCCTCAAAGGTCAAAGACAATAGAGTGCGGCATCCCGCTCATCGCATTGTCAAAGCGTCACTTAGGGCCTAGGGATTGATTCAGAGACAGAGAAAGGTGCCACTTGTTAGCGAAGCGTGGTGTCCTGTAATTGACCAGTGCTATCAGACACCAACATCTTTGGAGGTCAATGTGTGGTAGGGTTTAAGTAGAAAACATTAACCCTTGCTTTTCACGATCAGTTCCACAAATTTCCTTTTCACGCGGTAACCAAGGGATATCAACTGAACAAAACTGAATAGATTTAACTCAATTGTGTCCATACTCCGCAACTCCAATATATTTAATGCATATGCTCTCCCAGTATCGGGATAAGCTTAGCCCGAATATCAATACTTTAGAACTGACTCCAGAGACTCTCACTTAACTGCATTAGCGCATTTTCTCACCCATCTTGCATATTGATGCTTGTCGCAAAAGAATCAAGTTGCTTTTGGTAGAAGTCTGGGTTTCCCATCCCTCAAGCTTGATCTTCAAGCCATCATTAACAAACTCGTTAATCTTCTTCGGGACCATCTTGTTTTGAAGGTCGTCCAGCGCCACTCCAAGATAACCGTGTAACCGTCCCGCGAAGTCTAGGGCCTTTTCACATTAGTGAGACTGCAACCAAGCCTTTTGAGAACGCGGTTGAACTGGTTTACTGAAAGTGCGAGGTCTGTCAATGAAGGGATTGAGGGATCCAACTCGGCCTTGACCGAGGCTGTTTCCTCAAGAGCAACGGCTCGAGCCCGGATCTGGTTTGTGTCAGCAGTGTGGCTGGACTGCAACAACTTCAGCGAGTTAGAGTCTAATAAAAGGCTGAGATTTTGAGCGGACAAGATGTGAATGTCCTTGGTCGTTCTGATGAACTTGGCCTCTGTCTTGACAAACATCCGACGTTAAAAGAATTATCTTATATAATTGCTTCCGAAGTCCCCCCATATAGATAATGATCCGCATAGCCTTGACCGAAAGTTCATTGACCTCTCAACCCCATACTGACGCGAGTTGGCGATGTCTCAGAACTGGATGGGGCAGCACTGGGAGCAGAACGCTTGATAGACTTTTTCTTAAAGCGGGGAGGTGAAGAATGTGGTGGCAGAAGCTCCATCAAACGAGAATCAAGTTTCTTGGTCAAACTATCCAGACGAGTGCTTGTTTCCTTAGAGACAATTCTCTGATCTCATCAACCAAACCATTCTGTGAAGACCACGGCTTCATGGAGTCTTTTAGCTTGATGCGGATTGTCTTAAGATCTTTCTTTAACACTACATTCTTCTCACATATTGTCTCAAGATTGTGCCAGATACTCGTTATTTCATCAACGTGGGACTTCTGGTTGACTTTAATCTAGTCTTTGAACTTGTTCATTTACTTCTTCCGAAATTGGCGAACATTGCTATGGTACGTATACGAAGCTGATCATAGTGCTCTTGGTGGCGCTTTTGGCTCGTCTGAAACGTATCAAGATTGACGATAAGAATTTCCACAGTCTCCAACATACCTTCAAAGACTTGGCAAGACTTCATGTCTTCTCCGGCTTTAGAGTTGGCTTCTGGGATCTTTTTAGTGACCTCCACAGGTTCCCTCTCAACCACCCAGATCTTGGATATCTACAAAAGAAAAAGATAAAAAAAAGGAATATATGGAAGGAAAGTTCTTAAGATAGTTTTAAGCAATGTGAATATGTTTGTCTTCAGGTATTTCTCCAGTATTGTGGGTTGAAACCACACTAGAGGCTTCGATAGCCCGGCCAGTTTTACAAACAGGTTAAACTTACACAATGAGACAACATTTCCCATTGCGGACAAGTGGAGTCCATGTATGATCCATTTGTGGGATACAGCAGAGAGCATATTCATCCATTAACTATATGACTTAGGAGAGTGGGGTATCTCACATGACATACGAAGCGCCTATAGAACATTAGTGGCCATCACCCTATAGTTCAAGTTTCTGTTTGTACATTCACCATATCATCGAATTACTTACAGAGATTTCCATGAAGTATTGATCGCAACAAACAAAACTAAATGCTTATTGGTGATTAATGTGGCGCTTTGTGGCACCAGACGCCACATCCAACATAGTGCCTATTTTGCAACGCTTGCTGCTTTCAACTTATGGGCTTTGCATTTATGAGTTGAGAATGAGAATAAGACATCGCAAACTATCACATATCACATACAATTGCATCAATTCCAAACAATATTTTTCACGTACGAAATAGATCAAGTCTCTCGTAGGAGCATATCTCACTCAGTACTATAACTTCTCACATCACCCTTATACATATATACCAATCAGTCCACCATGTCCTCCCGGCACCGCGGCGCAAAGCCCACTGCCGCCAGCGACACCTACGCCCGCACCCACCATGCCTCCGGCGACCCCTCATCCGCCAACTTTGACATACGGAATCCTTCCGCCCTTGCACCTGCCGCCGACGCCGAAGATGAACCTGATGCCTTCCTTGATGCTGACGTCATCCGCGGCGCAAACGCCACCAAACGTGGCGCCGTGAATATTGACGGATACGATTCCGATTCAGATAACGATGAATTCAACGCGAAGGCGGCAAGACGGAAAGGTGGTGAGGTTGATTTAGAGGAGAAATTCGATCAGTATAATAAGGAGGAGCCATCTACAAAGAAGCAAAAGACCAAGACAGACTCAGATGATGAAGATGACTTCGACATGTTTGGCGGTGGTGCCGGCTCCGGGGATGAAGATTCCGAGAAGAAAAATCTCGAAAATGAAGACTTTCATGCGAATGGAAAAAAGAAGAAAGATGTCCGGTTCGTCGATGCCTCAGATCTTGTTGAGGGTCAAGTTTCTACGAGCCACAGTGGTGGCCACATTCATCTCAATGATGAATCCAGCGACGATGACGATGACGCCAAGCAACTTGCGGCTGCTGAAGAAGATCTCGATCCGGAAATTGGTGCTGGAGGGTCCAAGCGGAATGCGCCGAAGCTGGAGGCTTTCAACTTGAAGCAGGAGCAGGAGGAGGGTCGGTTTGATGAGTCGGGAAACTACGTGAGGCAGGCGGCAGAAGTGGGCGCGGAGCATGATAAATGGTTGGACGGCATGAGCAAGAAGGAGATGAAGAAGGCAGCAGAGGCTCACGAAAAGAGACAGGCGGAAGCCGAGAAGCTAAGAAGGGAAGAAGACGGCCTGTTAACAGAGGCGTTACTTGCCCAGCTGATCCGGAACCTTGAGAAGGGAGAGACCCCATTGGAAGCACTAGCTCGTCTTGGAAAACTATCCAAAAAGGCAAAGCCCGCCAAGAAAATCCCCGCCTGGAAACTCAAAAAAATGAAAGAGAAATCTGGCGAAATGGACGTTGACGCTACCTCCAAAGACCCCGTCGACATCGCCGCTGCCCAAGCCAAATCCAGCATCGACGCTATCACCGATGCCGCCGATAAACTTCTCTCCCGTGACCACAGCGATATTTATGACGAAGAGCGCGAGCTGCTAATCCGTCAATGGCAACGGGAGACTGGCCAGCAATGGTCTGAGAAGAAGCCGGACGTTATTGAGGTGGCCAAGGAAGACCGCCAATGGGAGTTCCGGTGGTCGGATGGCCGGGATGGTGGGGCTGTTCAGGGGCCGTATGATGGGAAGACTATGCAGGCGTGGCAGGATGCGGGGTATTTTGCGGAGGGGGTTGAGTTTAAGATTGTCGGGGAAACGTCATGGACGTTGGTGGGAGACTTTGTTTGACCAGAGTTTGATAGACAGCTTACATAATCATCGTTATGATACCTGATGACTTCACGGTCATGGCTAAAATACTAATTGTAATATTCTGCATTTCACAATATGATGAACATTAGTATTGAGTAAAGAGAGAATAAATAATTGAGTGTATATGTATTATTTTGAGCTTTTCCCGCCCAGGACCGTCCAAAACGCCATCCATCAAACATACAAAATCGCATTAAAGGAGAAATAACAGAAACATCGCATCCAGTATGTGTATCGTATCTGCCCATATCACAAGTCGCTGACTAATAACCGTCCCCGTCTACTTTACAACAATAAAAGAAAGAAACAACCAACCGCTTAGCTCATGTCCATCGTCTCACCGTGACCGTTAGTCACTGTGAAATCAACCTCACCGCTATCACCGATCAACCGCTTCTCGGACTCAGCGACAAACTGCACGGAGCGCACGGGGTCATAGAAGAGCTGGAAGCTGCGCTGGACGTCCGCAACGTCGACGGCCTTCGCTTTACGCTTGGTGGCAACAAGCTGAGAAGTGGCAATAAGGTTGCTGGCGTAGCGGAGACCCGACTTCTCACCGATCTTGGTAAGCAGGGCCAGGGCGTCCGGGGTAATGTCAACCTCCTCCTCGGTGGCGCGGATGGAGATAATCTCCTTGAGCTGTTCAGGAGAGTATGTGTGGGTGTGGATGATGACAACACGGTCAAGGAAGTCCAGAGGGAGACCGTGGGGACTGCGGTAGTCAGTGCCACGGATGAGGGAGTTACCACGGTTAGAGGCCATGATAACAACAGGGGCCAGGTCGTCCTCAAGAGCGCGGTTAATGTATGAGAAGCACTCAATATCGAGCATGTGAACCTCGTCGATGAAGAGAACACCGGGGACAATCTCGGCCTTGCCCTCCTCCTTCCACTCACTAACCTTGGTGTTGATCTGGTCGCGGATTTCAGAGCGAATCTCACCAGTGTCACCCGAGAACAGAGACAGGAAACCTTGAGTACGCGAGTTGATGCAGTCAATGTCGTGAAGGCTGACAGTGTGGATAATCTCCTTGCGCTTTTGCAGCTCACCATCGGGAGTCTGAAGGAACTTGGTGTCGGCACCCATGGCATCGTAGTCGCGGGAGCGCGCAAACGAGCGACCCAACTTGGTAATCTTGCCAGAGGACTTGTCAATTGAGACAATATCACCAGCCACAACACGCTCCTTTGTCATGGCATCAATCATCTTGGTTCCCATATCGTAAACAGCCTCCATGTCGGTAGTCTTGATGGTCAACTTTCCCTGCTTGGCGGTGCCAGTGACCGAGCGGTCAATCTGAATCTCAACAACCTCACCCTCCATAATCTCGTTCTCCTCCTTAATCCGCACACCAATAGACTTGCGGAAAGCTTGGGTCAGAGCCTCAGTCTTTGACATCTCCAGCGAGAAAATCTCAGAGGCGGCCAGGGAGGTGAAGGGGACATCAGGGCCCAGAGACTGAGCGAGACCCATGGCAAGGGCAGTTTTTCCGGTGCTAGGAGGGCCGGCAATTAGGCAAGCACGACCAGCAATCTTGCCGTCCTGAATCATTCTGAGGACAACGGCAGCAGCTTTACGGGCCTTTTCTTGCCCAACAAGACCCTGTGATTGACTCTTGGGTTCGAGAGTGGTGGCATCGACACCGAGGCCGCGGATATGAGAGTGGGCGGCGATGAGGTTAAGACCACGGAGGTCCTTGGACTCGCCGACAGTCTCGATCTAATCATTGAGCAAAAAATGCAAGTCAGTATATATGATCGCAATTCATTATCGCGATGTCGAGAAAGTTTCTGGGCGCAAACTTACAGTCGCCATTTTGGATGATAGAAAACGAAGATTCGGGTATCAAAAATGTCTATTGAGGTCTAAATCTAGATCGCAAAGTACAAGGGGGAAAAAAGCAACTAAACAATGAATCAAGCTCACGATAATTTCACAATGGTGACAAACAAGGTAGTCAAAAGTTCAAATATCTAAATTCTACAGCCAGGTTCACGAGGCTGGACCCAAGCTTCAAATTCCTGTTTCTAGCGATTACTTGCAAATGGACAGGCGACGCGCGCTGACAAGCAGTGGCGTCGACGCTTGGTGTGGCGCTAAGACCATAGTGGGGTCTCTTTGTGGCGTTATGGGCGAAGGCAGCAGAAACGTCATAAGCCAAGCTTAGCAATTCAGGTGCTGGGAGCTTCTTTGCAGGGCCTACGGTCATCTCTAAAAGACATCTTCAAAAGGTATTACAAACAACAAAAAATCGCCCAACTTCAGTTTTATCTCTCTTGGCGACCACAGATACGTCTTGAAACCTCGGCCCTTTTATATCAATCTTCAGAAACAGTACCTATCTCCACCTGAAATTGCGCCAACATGGTAAGCTCTCCGCACCTCGCCCTCCACGGCGCATCCCACTCACACCCACCAGTACGGCTCCCGTGCCCCCGCCCGGCGCGCTGCCCGCTTCGATGAATACTACCGCTGTTTCCCTATGGCCGCTGCCCCCGGCCCCGACCGCGCGGACCTCGAACACGGTTCCAAAATCTTCCTCCCTCCCTCCGCTCTCGATAAAATCTCCAGGCTCAACGTTCAATGGCCTCTCCAGATGGAAATTATTAATGGGCAAAACGACAAGCATACCCATTGTGGTGTCCTTGAGTTCATTGCTGAAGAGGGCCGCACATACATCCCGCATTGGATGATGCAGTGTCTTGGATTGGAGCCTGGTGATCTTTTGCAGATCCGCACCACTAGTTTATCGCTTGCCAAGCTGGTGAAACTTCAGGCTCAGTCGCCGCTCTTCCTTGAAATTTCCGATCCGCGCGCTGTTCTTGAAAAGGCTTTCCGGTCATTCGCAACACTGACAAAGGGTGATGTCTTCACTTTTGCCTATAACGATGAAATCTACGCCATGGAAGTCCTTGAAGTCAAGCCTGAGTCCGACCGTCACGGTGTCAGCATGATTGAAACTGATGTTGAAGTTGACTTCGCCGCCCCTGTCGGATACGTTGAGCCCGAGGCGACTAGCAGACCTTCCAAGGCTTCAGGGACATCTGGGGGTGTCATCCACTCTCATGGATCGATGGCGAAAGCTATTGGGTATGATGCATTGGCGCCGGATGCTCCTGCACCAGTGGCATCGGCGTTCCATGGCGCTGAGTACCGATTGACAAATAAGAAGGTTTCAGCTGCGAAAGCTGCGAAGGAAGCAGAGGATGCTAGGGAGGCTGAGAAGAAAAAGCAAGTTATCAAGAACGGGGCGAAGCCGTTAAGGTTGCCTGATAATGTGTTATTCTTTGGATATCAGGTGGTTCCTGTAAGGACAATGGAGGATAAGCTCAAAGAGGTGGAACAGAGTAAACAGCCAAAGTTTGAGGGGCAGGGCCAAACTCTTAGGAAGAAGAAATAAGCGGTATCCTAAAGGTTATTGTATGATGTTAATGTCTAGGTTTTATCGGGTTAGGGCTCTGTTTTGTTAATTTTGTTATTATATTGGCGTTGGGGACTATATGATTGAGATAAATTAATCAACAAACTCATATTATGTATCATTCAACAGAGACATTCTAATAAATATGTGGCCACTTGCAGCTTTGTGTATATTCACCACTTCTGGTTCCTCATTAATTAGAAGCCCATAGTTACCTTGTGCCTCTATCTTAACCCACTCTACCTCTTAATCATCCTCGCTATTATTTTTGACTCCATCCTTCTCTTTACCTTTCCTTTACCCGTTTTCCATCCTTATACCAAACAGAGTTGCCATCTTCACTTTCAGACTATGGCCGTCTTGAGTCATCAATTTGACGATGCTTTACTGGCAGAAGGTAGGCTTTGGGTCAGATTCGCTTTTTTATGGGCAGATGAGGTTTTTGACGAAGTCGCCTTCCATTTGTGAATATCGTACGGCCCTGTTGAGCTATTTAGTAATGGTTCACTGTTGCTAGTGTGCACTAACTATGTGAGAGATATCGGGGAAGTGAGATATTTGTTTGGTATGTTTTGGAACTGCTCTATATTTTGCTAGAGAATATATGGCAGATTGTTCTGGCATCTTGGATCCTAAATAATTATCCAAGTAGCTCAATATCTATCAATTAATGAGGTATAAATAAGAAAAGCCTGTAATTATCTTGACTTTCATCCACCTCCGATCAGCTATTCAGTCAGTACAAATATCTCCCCCAAAACCATATTAAGTCTTAATTTGATATCAGCTTGGATACTCATCAGACATTTTAATCCGACAGATCAACCTTCTAGGCGTCATGCAGCAAATTAGACATGTCCGCAAACCCATTATAATGCTGTCCTGGCGAATCCTCCAGCCCTATCTCAAGACTCCGCGCTGCCACTGCCTGCCTCTGGTGATTCCGAAAATGTTCGGCGACCGCATCATCTGCACTCATTTGGTGGTTCTCCGAAACCATTTGATGCATACCATCAGTATGTGATTGTCCCATATCATCAACCCCATTTTCCTCGTTCAATCCATGAAGATCGCCGTCGTCCGCTGGAGGGTTAATTCCCATTGGGGAAGGGGATGAACGTTGTGAAAACCCTTCTCCGATTTGATTCGTGTGATCCGGAGCCGATACAGACATTGCTGGATCTGTAGGTGGTGCCGTAAGATTTACGCCAACACCAAGCATCGCGGCATTTTCTGGAGTCATTATGAATGTGTTGAAGACATGTTGTTGATGTTGTTGATCTTGCTGTGTGTGTCCAAAGGCAAGAGACGCAGGTTGGTCTTGGGGGGAGAAAACCGGGTTTGACATCATACCGGCGTTGAGTGGCATTCCGGAGTTCATCATGAGTTGCTGGAGATTGGGTGTATGGGTAGGTTCAGTGTGCTGTTCCGTTGTCACGATGTGCATCTGCTGCTGGTTCTGTTGGCCAGTGTTGTTCATGTGAAGTTGCGTTTGTGGCTCAGAGTTGGCTATGTGCATCTGGGAAGTTTGAGACTGGTCCATTTGCGACATTTGAGCCATCGACTGATCTTGAACTTGAGCCATTGGTTGCTGTTGGATCTGGGACATTGCTTGCTGGCCTTGATCCGAGGCCCCGGGCATATGAGTTGCAGTCTGTGGTAAGATCATCGGATCTGATGATATATCAGACCCCATAGGTTGTCCATTAGATACTCCATTTTGATGCACCCCATCTGGGAGTACAGAGGTAGAGATACCAGGAGTAACGGAAACACTGGATAGGTTGGAGTTACTAGGACTTCCATTCGTGCTCTCGGTACTTGTGTTCCTTGCCCGAGCCGTCTTCTTCTTTCTACTACGAGCCTCTGAGTTGTTGCGACCTGGACCTGGCCGACGGGTAATTGGGTTGTGGGAAGGGTCAACAGTGGGCTTCTGAACAACAGGTTGTGACGTTTTGTTATTTTGTGTACGTCTAATTCCTTGAAAATGTTGTCTATGGACAATGTTAGATATAGTAGTACCACATTGCGGAGTGAGGATCATCAGCTCACCGACAACCTTCATCAGTAAAACCATGGCCCAGTGTTCTCATATGCAACCCGATCTTTCTCCATTCTTCACCACTGACCATATCGATATTCTTGATGCTCAATATAGCCATAAACAAATCACGATCTGCGCGATCGTTCCATGATCGGTTCTGTTGCGTCATGTCGAAGTTTGTTGGTGTGATATAAGTAGCATGAGATAATCAAAAAAAAACCAAAAATATGGATGGCAACAGAGCGTAGACGAGACGAACTGCAATTTTTCCCCGTTACAATGACGCTGATAGACCACGAAAATAGCCAGCGTTGGAAAACTAAGAGTCCAGCAACGCCAATGATGCGCCTGCTAACAACAAATGAAGATGGTCAAAAGCTGACTGAAGTCAATTCTCACTTTTGCCAAATCGGGATAGCAACTCAATGTAATATTGTGTAAGTCCTATCTAGGTCTAGTAGGAATAGCAAATATTGGACAAAGCTGGCAAAAGAAAAGAGTCGCACGATAAGTGCGATATCGCGATCGATGTAGTTTTTGGTACAAAGTCTTAGGGAAAGGCTTGAGTGGCTGTTAAGGCTGATATCAGGCGCGGGTGGGCCCTTGTCACCCCATGCAACATAGTAGTCATGTGATGTTTGGGTTTTTGGTTCGTAACCCTATTGGTTCCCTAAATCATTAATTTTCTAACTATGATAAACTGATGATTAGGTATAAAAATGGTACTGATATTATCAAGTTACTCTCATGTGGATTTAACCGGTCATACATTAAAGCAATTGCATTGCTTTAATGACTGGATCGACGGGTGCATATTCGTATGTTTCAGCTCTACGATGCAGCATTGGCATTACTCACCTCGCTTGATTCTGCGTAGTCTCATTCACAACCCCAATGTACCTTTTAATTCATCCCTTCACTGTATAATAATTCACACTGTCTTCTCCAGGCCGTCTCTCACTACCAGAATGCGCCCGAACTACCACATTTTCATCTTACCCCCTGTAATTGACCAAGAAAGTCCCCCAAGCCACCAAAATTAACATGGGGCCCTTTGCGGCGTTCTCTCACGTAGGGGTCTATATTCTCACGAAGGATGTGTACACAGTGTGAATGTAGACTGGTATGAATATATATGTGAATCTATAGGGTTGGAGTGTGAATGAGCTATGATAACTAGGGTTTGATAACCCGACCGGTGGCACAGTTTTAATATTGGCACCAATTACCATGTTGATAAGCACCAGTCTGCCATGACTCAATTCTAGAATCGCTGTATGTATATTCCAATTTCAAAGTGATAAGCCTGAGGATTTAGTTTACCCCAGAGTGGTATTGAGAGTCATGGATTAGTGCTACTGTTTGGCAATTAGCTCCCAAGATGGTGGCGACAGGGGGATGTGCTGCCTAAACGGCTGAGATATCAAAGTCACGTGAACTGGTGTATTGAGCGCGTTGGTAATAAAATAGTGGGGCAATGGTAGGCGCGTTGGTCGCGTTGTGGTAGGTGGAGGGCTGGATGGGACAGAGGGTGGTGAGAATTTGGAAAGTTACAGCTTGTGCGCTGAAGGCGCGATTACAAACATCTGTTTAAGGATAAGTATTTGGACTATGTACATAACCTGATGTGGTGGTCACGGATTGAGAGGGTTCCAGTGAGTTATGATCTGATATGCGGCATGTTTGATACCAGGCATAATAACCGAGCTTACGTAGCCACTGTTATTGATGACTACTAGGAACATCTTGGGAATTTGCTGGTGTTAAATGCAACCTCACTAGGTATCTGACACATTATCATGAGGTTACAATTTTTAGTAAGCAGTAGTAAAGGCAATGGTAAAGGCAATGGCTAAGGCAATGACTAAGGCAATAGGATTTGCCCAGGTGCTCCGAATTTGTATCATGTGGTACAATATCTGATGA
This sequence comes from Catunica adiposa, assembly GCA_001640685.1. Classification (NCBI taxonomy): domain Eukaryota; kingdom Fungi; phylum Ascomycota; class Sordariomycetes; order Microascales; family Ceratocystidaceae; genus Catunica; species Catunica adiposa. Next base: position 57,431 of record LXGU01000111.1, read on the forward strand.
GAGGATTTACCACCAGGTGTGTGTATGTGTAAGTCAATCAGGGGCCAAACCAACCTGAAAGGGAAGCGAGGACAGCTCCGCTCACACCCCGACCCGTCTCCGCAGATGACCAGGGGGATGGTGGCAAAACGAAGGATGGCATTGTGAACGTGAGATATATCGAATATGTCAAACACACCTAGTCGGAATCTGTAGTCCCACATGAAAGAAAATATTGTGCTTGAGTTTAAAAGTTTCAATGCCAACAATTTGACAAGAATCCTCACACATTCAGGCTCTAGTTAAACCTAATGAGTTGTCTGGACACTCTAGTATCACATACAGCCTGTAGACGACAATTAAGCCAAATGTTAATATTTCCATGTAACTCCTGTATTCTCCAGCCCAATATCACAGCCCACGCCAACGTGTCACTTGAAAGCCTAGACAGCCTTCTGTCGCAACATAGCATTGCCGAGACCTACCCTTTCACGGCTGAAACTTTATCTCTCAAATTTGATAATAATAATATCTTTCTCGACGAACCTTATTTGTTCCCCTTCTCATTCGTTATCAGTATCGCCTTTTCAATCTTGAAATATTGTCGTTTTGGGGTCCTACCTGTTTGGGAAACTAACACACCCGCACGCCCCTCTAGACTTTGTCAATCAGGGAAGCTATGTGATTTAAGTGGGGCACATGGCTTGGTGAGAAGGTTCACGAAGGTTTTGGTGGAGGTACATACTCTAGACATTTTGAGGGGACGGTATGGCTAAAATGGTCAGTAGTTAGAATGAGAATATGGGGTAAAAGCGAATCCAATAGGTGAAAATAGGTGATTAGCGTCTGTCTACAAAGTTTGAAGGAAATAACTTTATAGCTGGTGACGTTCGAGTAATTCTGGAATTCCGCATACATGTATCTTATTCTGTATTGACAGAGAGCTTGCGTTAATCTGTATGTGCCATGAACAGGGATATGACATCAGTACCAAAATTTAGCACATGGTTTTGACAAGGTATGCACGGTGTAGTTCGTCTAAGAGCATCAATGGCAAGCAATGGGCATCGCCAAAGATATCAATGTTTTGGGTTAGGATTTTGATACAGCAATTATTGTAAATTCAATGAAGAAATATAGTGGCTGATTTATAGAACTGTGTGTTTATTAAAAAAGTAGATATTCTCAAAAGACTTGTGAATATGTTTCGACATAAAGCTTCTACATGGCTGTATGACTCGACTCATAGTACCATGGAATTACTATTAGCTGCCTCTCATTCCAGAGGCCATGCCACATGACTGTGACAGAACTTCCAATAATGTAATCACATACAGCTCACTTAGCTGTCCCCCCACCAGCCTGAAACCTCAAAGGGAGTGGACGCCCAACCAGTTAAGTCTTACATATCCGTGTTTGCCAAATAGATAAGGTTTCGGCAGGGTAAAGATTATATATCAAACGGATTGAATTGAGTGGCAAGAGTATATTCGCCATGTAGTTTGTTGGCGAGGTGCATACACGAATACATTGTTGTGCCCAATCTGGCATATCAGCAAGTGCCAAGTAATCAGTATTAATCAGCAGTAACTACGTTATTCTATCTCTAGGCAATTGCCAAACCCAGGCAGATTTTGGTCTTGATACATCTTTTTAGGATTGCTAGTGAGGTGTCAGGTAGGAACTAAACTGACCGCTTCATTTGTAAGACAATAATGAGACAGAGGTAGACATCTTGGCCACTTGGCTTAAGCCCACAAATGATTTAAGTGATAATAGACAACACAAGTCTTATACAGGCTGAAAGGGTAGTTTTATTCTGGTCATAGTTGCATCTAGATAGATGGACGACCACTAGTAGGCTGTGCTTATTACGGGCTGTAGGTTTTGCAGGCTTTGTGAGAGAGCCAAGGTTCAGGATTTGGGCACCAAGGCACTTTTGCTGGGAAATGTGGGAGGCTATCATGGCCCTGAGTCCTCAGATTGGTCTAGACAAAGCTTCGTAGACTGGCATATATATATTACTATCACCCTCTCGAGTCTTTTTGGTCGGACCATATTCGATGCACTAGTGTTATCGGCTCAGCTAATGGAAGGGACTTTTGCATGAAAATGAAACAATTTTTTTGTGATATCCGGTTGGAAAATGATGGATTCGATGTTGGTGACTGCAACAGCATAATTTACAAATACGCCCAGTCTCTAACCTGTGGGAGGATTTTGGGCCTAATGTGTGGATTCCAGCCAATTAGAATTAGCAACAAATGCCCCGGTCCCACTAATTTCCCCCCATTGATCCAAAATGTTAGAATGATAAAAATGATAAAAATGGCAGTAGCTTGCATGGGCATGGCATTTTTATTTAGTGATTTATAAAGGACGAAGCACCCGCCGATTCGATCTTCACCCTTCGTCTCCTCTTTCCCACACATCTCCACCCGTTGCCTACGCCCTCGTCGTGAATATCGATATTCATTCTTTCGTTCGACGTCTCTTGACATTCTCACCTATAATCGAAAAATTCACACCATCCGTGTCATATCTTCGTTAGTATGCCAAAACCTCCCCGCCCCTCTGTCGTTCCGCTTCCAAACCCCGTCATACTCAAACCCCGAGAATTGCCTCATTTCCATCCCCCGGATTGACGCAAGATGCTCAAACCTCTCTGTCCATTCCTCGATATTATCGCTTGAATGTCCCATTTTCAATCGCCATATATTTACGGCTTATGATTGATCGGCCTCTCTCTGCCCATTGGGCCTCCGTTCGTTGGTGGCTTCAATCCACGCTGGATTTAGACTTGCGTCTATTCACGCTCTCGTTTTGTTTCCCTGGTCAATCCGAAAAAAAAAGTCCGTTGTGCCTCTATTCCCGGCGCTTAATTGCTGCTGAAGGACCGCTCTTGGTCACTCGTCGCATCGCTTCCACATTGTCCCACCCAATCGTCAGTCAATATCGTTAGGAGACAAACGAACGAAAAAGAAAATAAAGAAGAAAGAACCGCAAAGCAAAAGAACTTGATAAAAAAGAATAAGATCTGAATCCCCCAAGAAAATCAAGGGAAATAATCGAAAGATTGAAGATCGAACAACCAATCGTCTACGCTATCAGCACAGTTATGCCTTAACATTGCGATACTAGCGATCTGCTGCAGTTCTGCTTTTTCAGAGGCGATCGCCTATAGCTTTCGCCCGTTAAAGCGCTCGTTGTTTCACACAAGATCACCCAACCTTTGAACGTTATATCTTCGTTTGTCTCATTGCGCGAGCTTTTGATTATTTGACGATTGGTGATAATTACTGGATCCGACGACTTGAAAGCCAAACTAGGCTTGGATCGTGGCAAGACAACATTCTGCGTTTCCCACACAAACTGTACTCGATAATGACTCTCATGTTCGTCTCGAGTTGCACAACGGTTTACTTTTATTCGTGATATCTTTTTCCGCGAGAAATCCACGCCTCAAAAGCTGGCTCCGGTAGAGATCTGCTTGGGCTTTTTCCTTCACTCCGTCATTTGGTGAGTTTACGGCCAGTTGAAAGCCCAGGCCCGACAAGACAAAAATCTGATTTGATTCTCTTTGCCCCCCAAAAAAGAATCGTCGGAGCGAGAGCTGAATCGCCGGGTACCTGTTTCCCCGCACAATGGATGATTTGGCCCTGCGGGATTGGAACCTTTCGGAGCAGTGAGACGCCACAGGTTTGTAAAGATGGGTATTTCTGTACCTTATTTCTTTTATCGTGGGAATTTCAGCGACATAATGAGCGTGGACGAAGGTTGACCGAAAAGTCAGCGATCAAGCGATGGCTATTTTAGTGTCATTCCTGATTATCTTGATAAATTCTGGCTCAATATTCCTAGTGGTTTATTCCCTGAGTTTTTTGGCGTGAATTATTGCACCCCTCCCTCAGCTATCGCACCCCACCAATACCCCTGTACGATTCCTATGTGAGATTGACACAGGGCAGTGCTGCCTGGATGTCAACTACCAATAAGCTTCTGTATGGCCTCGATTGCTTTATATATATCCTCAACACCACACCGGTATCTTCTTGCTTCGCTGGCCTTTGGGTCTTTCTTGACTTATTGTCTTGATGATCGAGTAGCAGAACCGAGTTGTCTGTTGTTTTGCGAATATATTTTCCGTTGATAAATGTTTAGCTTACAGGACCTTACAGGAAGATCAACACTTGCCTCGTCCTTGGACACGCCTCCACTGGCAAGCCTGCTTTGGCCGTCAGCAACTCTTAAAAGCCCTTAAACATCCTCCTCTCATTGATCTTTCATTCCCGTTCTTTCCTTCTTGACCATAACTTATTTGATCATTAATTGCTTTGTTATCTAAATATTTACAGCACGACGCTGCTGGCTTCTTCGCTAATACTCATCCTCCATTATAGCAATGGCTCCCTCGGCTGAACCTTCGGAGACCGATCGTCTGTTCTTTGCATTGATTAGCCAACTTGGTCCTCTGTCCGAGGTAAGCTCTCATCCCGCCTTCTACTTTTATTGTCTACCCATCAGTATCCAGGACTAACGTAACCAATTTTTATAGATTAACTGGGAGCTTGTTGGAAAGGTCACCGGTATCAGTGGGGGCCATTCCGCCCGCATGCGTTTCTCTCGCCTATGTGTCAAGTACTCTGCTTTTTGGATCCATGCACTTGAAAGCGTGGAGGCCACTGATAAAGCACCTGCTGTCAGCAGTGAGCGTGCGAAGAAGAACGCTGTCAGCGCTGGCAAGACATGGGAAGGCTGCGAGGACTTCTACAGTAACTTTGGGGACAGTTCTCCAGCTAGCAAGAAGCGGGTCATCAAGGAGAGCGCTATCACCAAGCGTCGTAACATGCCCATCTCTGCTGTTCCCAAGCCGCCAAAGTCTCGCAAGCCCATCCGGAATCATTCGGGAGCCGGCGGCTCATCGAGATCAAACTCTAATGGCAGTTCTCTAGCTTATCACACTGGCCTGGACATTGCTGGCGATGCTACGTCTATCCATCCCAGTAATGACTGGAGTGTCCAACAAGCGGACGATATGTCGAGATCTGTTTCTATTCAATCTGGTAACATGATGTTCCAGACTACTCCCACTGTTCCTCCCCTCTCTTCTAATGCCTATTTCTCCCCTCAAAATCACATCGATACATCCCTGGGCCTAACGCATGACCCCAATATCCTCTGCAACCCTGTCCCATCGATGCATACGACAAGTCACATGCCCAGACATATGCCAACTCCCAATATAGAGTTTCTGGATTACCAGCAGCAGCCTGCGGTCCCAGATCTTGCTCAGTTTGTCAACCCCAATATGTTGGTTTCTGACCATACTACGTTCGGGATGTTAGACACTCCTCAGATTACCTTCAACACTCCTGATTCGGTAGCGCATTTGGACTTCAACACAACTCCGTCGATGATGGGCCAGATGAACATGGAGCCGCCGCTGTTTGAGACTCCCTTGAATTATCGGGATACAAACATCGGTGATTTGATCGCTGAAGGCAAGGACTTTGAGCTTTACTAAAATGTGACGGGTGGGCCAGAGGTTGTCGAAAGTATTTGGAAGTATCTCAAGTTGGTCTTAAGCTTGAATATTGGGAGAGAGCGTCCGCGGGTAGTACAGTACGCCGACTTTATTGTGTGTGTGTGTGAGAGAGAGGGGAGGGGGGGAGGTGTTGAATCTTTGTTTTGGATCGACATGTTTTGTATCATTTTATTATTTATTTCTCATGAGCTTTATCGGCATGCTTCATGATATTGTAAGTTCCTCCCAACTTTGTCGATTATTTGCAAGATGGACATGTACTAACAAGTTCAGACTTTCATAACTGTATAGCGAATTATTTCTTTTTTGTCCTCGACAACCCATTAGGCCGGATCTTGGTATAATGCTCTTTGCAGATTTTATCTTGGATTGCCGGAATATAATATGGTGGAATTACCGCCAGGGTCTTTATCGCGGAGTCTGGGAGTTTGGGAATTGGATGTGGGATATTACTCATTTAAATTTGAATTTAGGTTTTGGCTTTCTTTGTTTGATCAGGATAGAATAATCTCAGCTTTGTATATTTCTAGTTTGGTCTTTTGTCTTTAATTATCAAAACACATCATTGTCATCATCATCATGAATGTTCCGCCAATCTCTATTTCTGCTCCAGCTTCTCCTTCAACAAGCTCACGAACTCGACTCTATCCTGATCCTTCTCATTCCTCAAAACATGCTTTCCGTCCTTGTATAACGCAACAAACGTCGGCGCCTGGATACCAAAGGCAGTGGCAATGGCACGCTCGGCAGAGACGTCGTAGTCTAGGCAGACAAAGGTCACGGACGGGAAGGCCTCGGGGATGCTGGGAAGGGCGATATGGTTAGATTTTATGAGGGGTAGGAAGTTTAAGGAGGGAAGGAGACTTACGCGACGGTGAAGTCGGCATCAGCACCGAAGGTGCAGGTGACGACGACGAGGGGATTCTCGGCGATGAGGGTGTGGATGGTTTCCACGCTGGGAGAGGGGGGACTGGGTTAGAATATAGGGTTAGGTTGGTTGTGTTGCATGGACTTACGATTGAACCTTGCCAATGGTCATTGTGATGGGGTGTGTGTGTGTGAATGTAGGTGGGTGGGTGAGTGTGGGTGTATGCGTGGGCTGTAAGTGAATGTGTATTGAAGGTGGGTATCTCGAGATCTTTGAGGATATATAAAGTTTTGAATTGGGGAAAAGAGGAGTCTACTAATGAAAGTGTACTTGACAGATGCAGTGGATTTATATAGACCCCTATCATATGACTTTGTGCGGGGCTACAACTCAGGAGAACTCTCGGACCCCGCACCACCCAGTTAAACCCCAGCTAAACAACACCCAACCAAACCCAATTAACCAGCCCGATCCAATATCTAGCTCAAAGCTTACCCAACGCAAGGCTCCTACTAAGCAGCCAAACTAGTAACCAGACAACCAACCCTCCAGCCCAAGCGGACAACCCAAGCAGACAACCTCTCCACCAAATTTGAATTGTCTGCCCCCTTGAGAATATCGCCTTGTTTCCATTCTTGGGGCTTCTTAGGATTTATTGACACCTAGACCATTGGCTGCTTGGGTGCATATGCAGGTTCTGTGCCGCTCGTTAACCGGGATGCAGGTTGTGATGGGTGATGGTGGACGTTGAAAGTGGGGCGGGAGGGAGGGAAGGAACTTGGAAGGAGGAAGAAGGATAGATACGATATTTGGTAGGAGCAAGAAGGGAAACGGGGAGGGTTCGACAGGGTTGGATTTAGGTTGGGTTAGGGTTTGGAAGTGATGGGAAGACAGATGTTCGAGGAGGTTCGAGGGGGCTTGGGAAGCTGGGTGGGTGGACTGGTGAAAATTGGCAATCTGGCTGATGGATGGGGGACATAATGTGTCTTGAAAGATAATATAAGAGTTCAAAATACATCGTAAATCGCCATATTTCTCCTTCCCATTTTATCATCATAACATCTCACTAGTAAGCACCAACTATGGATCTCTCCTTAGCTGACTTTCGCCTCGTCGAAGCGTTCTTCCGCAACTTATACCAGGCGCCCTCCGTGGATTAGAACTCCATGGCTGCCGACCTTAAACTTCCTACTGCGAAAATTGCTCGCAATCGTTTCCAGCAAGTCAGGAGGAAATATGGATGGCTCGCTGATGACCGCCGCGGGACCAAGCTGATGTACCGGGCCACCCAAAGGGCCCTGACGGCGGGACGAGGAAGAATGGGGGGCGGGGATGAAGGCAGCAATGGAAAGGTGGTACTTGAGGGAATGGGAGATTATTGGGTCAGAGGTATAGGGAATGGAGTGAGAAACTGGAGCCGGCGGAATGCTATTTCGGAGGGCTCAGGGAAGACGGCGGGGTTGCTATTATCTAGTTATGGACAACCTCTGGCCCCTGTGGTCCGGATTGGTTGCCCGGATCTCAATATGGAGGTCAACCGAAATCTGAAGCGCAAGAATGGGGATTTGATGGGCGGGAGAGATGGCAGCCGATGTGGCATTGAAAGCAAAAAGACCTAGTTGATGGCATCGAAGATGAGAGGGTGATGTTGGCGATCATGGATGCGGATTGAAAGGGTGAGAAGGGGAAGGTAGAGTCATGTGAGGGGTGGTTGATTGAGATTGGTGTGAGATTTGCATAAAGTGCCATAAATAATAGGCTGGAAGATGAAAGATGAGGGAAGGAGTAATCTATTTATATCAATGATTGAGATTTATTAATTATAACACAGTAGTCTTTCTGTTATCATGTGAATGTTGAACTCTCCGTCCCTAGCCATGGTTATCTGCATACATCACCAAGCTCATCTACTTTCTACAATGGCTAAACTTGCGGTTAAAACTCTGGGACCCTCTCCGGACATATCGTTCAAATCCTTTACAAGCGGCGACGTGGTGACTACCCGCTGTCTTTTCCCAAACCTCAACACTCTCTGCCCCAATACCAACTGGAACAAAGATCGCCAACGATCCTCAAACTCAAAGATGAGAAGATGACCCAGAAGAAATCCCGCGATTTCCTCGCAAAACGCAGAATGAAGACAATAGGAGAAGCGTATCAATTCCAAGGTGAAGAAGACAGATGACTTTAAAAATAACGGTGAAGAGCCGGTGGGTGGAGTTAAGAGGAAAGAGGCTGGCAAAACTGGAGAAGAAAATGGAGGGTGGGACGAAGGGACCGTGAGGCGAGAAAGGAAAAGGGAAGGGGAAGCTTCTGGTTGAGGTTGATGATACGACGAGGGAACAAGGGAAGAAAACGGCTGCTATGGCCAAGCAGGAACTGGAGACTGTAAGAGATAACCACAAAGACCCTGACCCGGATTCGGACGCGGATGTTAAATTCAAGATGTAGAAATAGCCCATGATACAGTCTGTCATGCCACCAAGAGGCCAAGATGGTAATACTAATCTAAATATCCCAACCTACCAAGTATCTCCCACCTCTCCCATCTCAATCACCGAATCCCTCCGTTACGCCCCCAACAAAAACTAGATGTCCACCAACCCCTTCTCAAAACGAAACGTTCCAATACCCCAAACCTCTCAAACAAACAGTCCCCTGTCTCCCCTCTACCGTACCCCTCCTCGGATTCCCTTCTACCCACGTGCCACCCCGCCGGCCCCCGTCCCATGGAAACCTTTTGTGAAACACTAAAATGATGCCCTATCGTGTAACCAATGGAGCTCCCTCTTACGTGCAATGGCCGGGTCTTTGGTAACCAGAAACATGTTTGCCCAAACCGAGCACAGCACAGCTATTCCATGTTAATCGTTACAGTGATGATAGCACTCAATTGTTTCTTCTGATGTTTATTGGGCTGAATGGACAAAAGAGGTAGAAGTGACTGGACCATGAGAACATGGAAGGTTGTTATATTGATGACTAAGCACTCAATTGGCCTGTTTGAACCCAGGAAGCAATTGTGTATATGAAGATACAGGTGTTCGAGATAGGAAGGCATAGACTGATTGGCCAGGAACCAAGCTAGAATAGAAGGAGCACCGGATAGGAGTTCCGGGATTTGCCGTGGGGGCGGCTTTTACGGAGTTGGATTAGAGGTAGCAATTGAGGAAGATGAAGATTGCTATTATATGACAGCTGACGTCACAGGATACGTTGAATAGTCTTTACGATTATCGGTAAAGCCAACAAGGTATCGAAGTGTCATCAGATGAGGTCTTCGTTTGCTGAGATAAGATGGGTAGATAGTTACTTTTGTTGCTGCCGACACCGGACATTATGTTGGGAGGCCAGGCGAACTCGGGATTGAATGGGAAGACGAGACGAAGTTCTTAACTTGGAAATTGTTGTTATTGATAAAGAGTCGATGATATCCTCCTAGATACTAACCCTCTCTTCCCGTTTGATCACCCCGCTGGCAAATCTTTTAGCGGGATACCGATACGTTTATTTGACTTTCTTCTTGTTCTTTGCTCTTGCGCGGACAAGAGTTAGATGCTTGGCGGTGTTGTACCGCAGCTGACAAGCAGATTGTAAGTGTATTTGTTTTCGATGGGATACATGATGTTTCCGAGGGCGGGGGTGATTGGGAAGTTGCTGGGGCAGTCATAGTCATGGGCTTCTGGCGGCTGGTGATGGATCATGGAGGGGATTCGTGAAGTGAGAATCTTTACTAACTTACTAGTCTTTTGGTAAGTTTATTTTTGATTAATACACGAATGAAGAGTTCTAGGCGCAACGTCTCCTCAACAAGGCTTATCGCCCGATTGATCGTCTGAGGGGGCATTACCAAGCAAACAATCATCTCGGCTTCTTCCTTCTCTTTATCTTACCTCGGTCTCGTCTGGAGCAGCAGTTTTTTTTTTCCTTCTTACTTTCTTCTTTACTTTTTACTTTCTTCCAGTTGTCAACCAACCGTCATCTTGTTGTTACAGTTTCTACTACCAAAACTATTATCGTTAGTACCAATACGCGCCAATAGCAATGAGTTTAACACATCCTCTTTGTGTAACCAAATCGGTGGCTACGCCTGCGATCCCCAGCCGACCCCAAGAACTCTCAACAAATAAGCCTTATGAGGATACCATAGCCAATCATGAGAAGATATTATTGCCAAGTTCCATACCATATGCTGTTAGTTCCCCACTGTCCACCATAGACCACCCTAAGCATCAACAGTCCCCAGCACGCCAAATCGGCCAGTCAGCATCGTTGAGACAAATGAGGGAAACACAACACTTGCCGGGGACCCAGGGTATCCTCGGAACGCCCGGGCCTCCACGGTCGTCGCCGGCCCATGAGGGGGAAATGGATCGGGGGATGTCTAGGGAGCAGCCGGGCTCATCCGGGAATCCCGTGGCGGTTGATACGCCGTTTAATGAGGACGAGTTTTGTGAGTATTTGCGGGTATGTGGATTTATCAGGACACGACAGCCAATATTCAAAATGTTAACTGGGCGATAGGCCAATATGGGAGAGCCGAATATGGTGCGTGGAGGACGAATCACGTGCTGGGACACAATACATAGCAACGATGAGGAGTTTCTCTTGGCTGTAATTGGTGCTTGCGAAGGCGGTGTAAGTTCTTTCCTTTAGTTTGCCCAAATATAATCTATTCTAACAATAGCCTAGATCAATTGGAAGGTAGCAGCCTATTACTTTGGGCATACTAAGGGCGCAACGTAAGTTCTTTCCCTTCTTTATCCCCCTTCTCTGGATGCACCTTCATTAACGTCTGCACCTTCCTTCTCCCCTCATCAGCCAGAAACGGTTCGAACGCTTCCTCCAGGCGCGGAAAATGTGGGTCGCCGATTTCTGGGCTATGCGTGAAAAGGTCTCTTATGTAATCGACTGCTTCAAGCGCATTGGTATTCCGGAACCTGGCCCTTATGCTTGCCGGGAGTTCCTAGAATACTTTCCGAATATCCCGCCAAGCCGCACGCAACCTAGGGATGGATCTGGCGGTGCGCTAGACGGTGAGGGTGACGGCGATGATGCCGGAGGCAGAGAACGAGTGGTGATGGGTGGCGGGAGAAGAGGAGTAGTGGCGAGGGGGACGGCGTCAGAGAGGCATAACCATATGGTACAGATGAGGTTGATGCAGCAGCAGAGACAGAGCGGATATTCGGGTATACACATGGCAGGGACTAGAACTCTCGATGTGGGGATGCCGGAGTTCTCAGCGTGTCCGGTGGCCGGGCTGGCTGGAGGGGCCATGGACGAAGAGTTGATGTATTGGTATGGGAAGCAACAAGGGGATTCTGAAGGCAACCAAAATAGCCAATTGGGGTGTTTCCGCCAGTGGCCGTCAGGAAATACGCAATTTCAAGGGCGAAAAGCGCAGAGGTTATCGCGCGCGGAGCAGCTGGCCATCACCCTTGATTCCGTAGCGCCTACTCATACGGCAGCTGTGCTTGATGCGATCCCAAGGACGCTGGAGGGGAGAATGAGATGTTTTGGTGAGGCTATGGGAACGGGATGTGTTGCAAGTGGTAACGGACAGGATATGTTTAATCAAGTAGGCAAGCTGTCTAACCGGCAGTACCCGCCCAGCCCTCCGAATACCATCTCTCGCAAGCGGAGCAGCCCAGATGAAATATCACATGATGACAGTATTTCGCCGACGAAACGGCCTCGTATTTCTGAGCCAGATATCCAAGATGCTTCTGAGTGCGTCATGCATGTTCCAGTGGCGATGGAAATTGGGATGACGCCAGATATGGAGTTCTCGGGGTTTCTTGGCGACCAGCTTGTCGGTCCAGCTTTAAGTGAAATAGAGGATTTGAGCATGCCAGGGTTTCCGATGATGGATTTTGAGGAGTTTGAGGCGGCGATGGTGGGCATGGAGAATGGGGAGGAGGGTGGGGTTGCTGAGGCTGGATTGGGGTTTGAATTGGGGATGGGATTTGATGGTATTGGGGAGGTAGGGAGGGAAGAAAAGGGGACGGAGACTGGTGGAGGGTAGGGAGGTTAGTCATAGTAGTGGATTGAGGGATTGGCAATAATTTCCTGTGTTTTTGATGGCGTTGTTGATAGTATATTTATCGGGACAAGATCCGAGGAAATAGATAGATACAAACTACCCCAAGCTTAAAGTTCATCGGCTACGGACGTTTTGCTGTCGGCAATATGGTGGCGTTTTCCAATATTTAAGTCTTATTAGGGTTGTTTCATCCCAGCCGACTAAAGAGACCAATAGTGTATTTGTCCCAATTAGGCAATTTTCATCCAGGAACTCTTATTCAACTTACGGACATAGGACTACGTGATACCTCAAGACCTGCAATTCTTGGCTTAGAGATTTCTACAGGGAGGACACCAAGAAAGCAGAATTCTTTGTATACTTTTCCTCCAATAAAATATCATCTTGAAAGTCTGTTTGTGTACTTCACTTCTACAAAAAGGTTATTTGGATTTGGTATTTACATACACATTCACTCCCCATCAATATAGGTAAATATCAAACTCCAATCTTTACAAGCGCCCATATTTGCCTTCTTGGTGACTTCTTATTCTACATATCACTGCCACAATGTCGATATCCCGCCGCCCCTCGACCAGCAGCATGCATAGCATGTCCTCCGCCTCAACCTTCATCGTCGACCACCCATCCACCCGCCAATCCCTCCACCGCCACACTCAATCCTTCTTCCCGGAACCCTTCATTGGCTCCTCATCCACCACTTTCTCGCCCCAACCTCCCGCCGTAGCTGCCCATCTACCCGCAAACACCTTCCAACCGCAAATCAATAGTCCTCGTGGCCCACCTCCATGCGATTCTTTCTATTCACCTGGTGAGTCGGGTAATTCAACTATGCATCCGTCACCCAAAATAAATATGATGCGTAAGGAACTTACTCAGGTTTCTGGCTTGACGTATGAGGCATCGGAGATTCGTTTGATGGCGTCAGAGCTGGCGGCGTGCAGGGAACGCAGGGAACTCCCGTATACCTCCAGCCCACTAACGGATCCCCGCCTCATCATTGAAGAATGGGGCATCCTACAAGTCCTCCGATTGGCCCGCGGAGACCCAACGAAGAAGCCGTCAGAAAGGTACGAGAGGTTACGTACGGAGATTGCCAAGTTGTTCAAAGAGCGCGATGAGAGCCGTTCAGATGAGGCGGTGCAGGAACTCGCGAGACAGAGAATTGATTTCTTTTTGAGGACGGCGGCAAAGGAGAGTGTGGAAATGGAGGATGCTTTGTTGATGGCTAGCCCAGGTAGAAAGGAGGAAATGGATAACCTAGAGAGTAATAAGCGGTGGGTGGCTGAGGAAATGAAGAAATATGAGAAGCAGGAGCGGATGAGGTTGGGTTTTCGGTGCTGTGGGCAGCCTGAGTTGTCCGAGAACCACTTACGGAGTGCTTCGAGTGGCTCGCAAAGAAAAAGCCTGAATCAATATGGACCTGGCTTTGATACGCCGCCGTCGGTATTGCGCTATCCCCAGTTGGCAATGTCTACGGCGCCGCTATATTCACAACCGCCAATTCCGTCGCCTCTGGGAATAAGCGATATGAACGGGGTCCAGGGACTTCAACAGATGCCGGTATTGGGGCAGATGGCGTTAGGGATGGGGTTCATGAACGGGAAGATGCCGCCTTCAATAGCCCATATGCCGTTCCATGATATCCCCGGGATCATGGCGCCTCCCCCAGAAGGCTTCAATGGATTAGGGGCCCCGTTGGATGATCAGACTATTACTTTGGTTAGAGAGACGGTTCAGGAGGCTGTTGCTAGGGCCGTAGGCCCTGTGCTTTGTGATATTGACGAGTGTTTGAAGAGTTGGAAGGAGCATATGGACGAGATTGTGGAGATGGCAAAAGGGAATATAGAGATGGTAGATCAGAGTATTCGGGAGATGACGAGGATGTCACAGAGTGTAACAGAGGACATTGAGAGAGGACTGACGAATCTGGAGATGGCGCAGGATCAAAGTGTGACTGAGGTGAGAAATGAAAGACATAAAGTTCCCAATGACCATAAACGGACGAGTGGCCAGAGGATCCCGAGTGGGCCGAGACAGTTGGTTATGGAGGCCGAAACGCCGATGCTGGGGCGGACGGGAAAGGGGAGGGAGGTGAGACTGATGAGATTTCAGCCTAGGGTGTTGGAGGATAGTGGACAGTTGGATTGGTAAAGGAGGCAGATTGAGTCTAGAGATGGAAGATGTTTCCATCGCGTTATCTAGGCAGGCTTCAATTAGTGAAGACCGCCATAGCGGGTAGTATGAGGACGTTTTGGATGGAATAACAAGGAGGGGCAATGGATACTATCAGTTATTGTGAAAATAAAAAGAAATATATTGCGGGCTATTTCAGGGGATTCATATAAAGTATTTTGTGATTGATTGATTAATTGATTGATTAGTTGATTTAGTTACATTTGCTAATCTCGCGATGATGATGAGACGCCGGATTTCCATAAGCGGTTACCGGAGAGCATGCAAGGCCGTCTGCTCTACCTATATAAGAGCTTTTCGCAAGCGGGTGACCGTAGTCCGGAGACTCCCGTACTCCAGGCAGGCTTATTTGCTGCTCCCGCCCTAATATAAATTATATATTTATCGGTTTATGAGTGGCCTTGATTTGATTGATTTTATTTGAAACTATTTAACAATTTTATGAGTGGCCAAACAAATTCATGCACTTATAGCCCCTACTATTACTACTAATTTCCACATACGACCATAGCCTGTGGAAAATACGGGGTCCCGTCTGCTCCCCCATAGTCAAGCCACAGAGCGCCGGATTAGTACTACGGTGGGTGACCACGTGGGAATACCCGGTGTTGTATGTTTTTTGCTCATCCATGCATCCATTTTTTTAATTACTAGCGCGCACTACTCATGAGAAAATAGTAGCCGCGGGCTATTCCTTGATATCCTCCCCTTGTATCGATTGATTGATTGTATTGGTTTACGTCTACATATGGTCTAGAATTTTAGCCATAATACGACGACATCTGTCACAAGTTGTGGCAGAGTATGCAGGTATTGGAACCGGAGACCTTGCTTCCCATGGCCAGTTGCCGGCCCAGCTCGAGGGCTGTAAGAAAGAGGTCCCCGATACCTGCGACGTCCCCTTTATCCTCCACACTTCCTTGCATATATACCAAACCCCCACATATTTAATCCTAATCTAATGGCTTTGTGGGCGCTACCCAGTCCCAACTGCTAAGGCGAAGGGAGGGCTCCCCGATATAGTTAGCGAGAGAGTGATTGGTTGAGATTTCGACGTAATGTACAAGTTCCTATAGCGCCCAGGAGGTGACTGACACTAGTCGAAAATCTGGTGCCCCCGGCCGGATTTGAACCGACTCCTCCCCTTGTATCTTCCCGTCTGTTCCGTCGGTCCTCCGAAACCAAGCCGATGGCCAAAACGGATTTAGTCTCGGGACCCTCCGGCGTTGGAGTTCCGCCAGCCAACTAGCCGAATACAGACGTGTCAGTCTAGATCATGTGACGTAAGAGATAGACGAACTTGACTTCTTGTCTCAACTTAACGGGATAGCAAGAACTAATGCATCTGTTGAGAAAAAAAAACGACAACTTTACCCTCAGCCATGTAGTTAGCATGTACAAAACCCCATGCATC
The DNA here is from genome assembly GCA_001640685.1 of Catunica adiposa. Taxonomy (NCBI): domain Eukaryota; kingdom Fungi; phylum Ascomycota; class Sordariomycetes; order Microascales; family Ceratocystidaceae; genus Catunica; species Catunica adiposa. The sequence goes on from LXGU01000111.1 coordinate 73,476, forward strand.
TGTCTGTATATTAATTTGGAGCGATCTGCCCAATGTCTTCACTGACGTCCCCCACCACCACCAAGCCCGCGGTCCAGCCCGTAGCTTGCATTGTCCGCCAGCCACCGAGACCATCACAGAACCTCCTGGAACCTCCTAATTCTCCAATTCCCATGAGTTTTCAGCAAAGCACCTGCACGCTTTCTTGCTCTTCCACTACCTACTATCCTAGCTGATGCCCATAAGAGTGGGGCTGTGGAAGATTCTCCAACTTTCGTTGGTGGAGGGGAATTTTAACAAGGGTATATGCCATTGGCAGAAACGGGAATGAATGTATGGTAAGTGACTGCCATTACTAGGTGACAATTGACCAAAAACGAGCATTATATTGCAGTGCTGGAAAATTCTACGGCCGTTTTCTTCTCTCGGTATAGTGGTTGCAATACAACTAGTATTTACTGCTAATTATTGGGCCAGGCCTACCAAAACGACGTCAGCCTTCCCCATACAATTTTCTGCCATCATGAACGCTTAACATCCTGGGCGCTATTTTTTTCTCGCCTACTTCCCGGTTTTTTCTTCCCGTCTTTTTTTTTCTTCTTTTCCCTTCAGGCGCCTCTAGGTCTGCTCTGTGTACCACCACCCACTTACTACCCACCATCCATATCAACAACCGAATCCCCCTTCGTCTTGTTGATTCCTCCGCGTATATTCTAGATTCTCTTTTCTTTTTTTCCTTCTTCCTTTCCTCACGTAATACCCTCTAAAGTTTTTTTTTTCGTTGTTTGTTCTATTTCGTCAAAATGCAACGTGCTTTCTCTGCTCGTACTCGTCAGACTGCTCTGGCTTCTGCCAGCAGACTGTCGTCTGTTAACCAGACTCGCTTCATCCACAAGGTATGTAAGCTATTGTTAATGTGCGGAGACTGGATAGCCACCTCGGGCTTAACAGGCTGTCAGTTGTTCGGACTGGTGGTTGCTGCTGAGTCAGTCGGCTACACTGTAATTTGTATTTTAGTTCCGTGCCAATTGCTAACGTTTCGTGCTGTATACAGGAGCTCAAGTTCGGTGTTGAGGGCCGTGCTGCCCTTCTCGCCGGTGTCGAGACTCTGGCCAGAGCTGTCGCTACCACTCTCGGCCCCAAGGGTCGCAACGTCCTGATCGAGTCCAGCTTCGGCTCGCCCAAGATCACCAAGGGTATGTCACACATGTCACCTCTCTTACATCATACTACATTGACTGAAATATGATTGCTAATTGCTATCTTCCTGTCTTATAGATGGTGTGACTGTCGCCAAGTCCATCACCCTCAAGGATAAGTTCGAGAACCTCGGTGCTAAGCTTCTCCAGGAGGTCGCTGGCAAGACCAACGAGACCGCCGGTGATGGTACCACTACTGCCACTGTGCTCGCCCGCGCCATCTTCTCCGAGACTGTCAAGAACGTCGCCGCCGGCTGCAACCCCATGGATCTCCGCCGTGGTATCCAGGCTGCCGTCGATGCCGTCGTCGAGTACCTCCAGAAGAACAAGCGTGACATCACCACCTCCGCTGAGATCGCCCAGGTCGCTACCATCTCTGCCAACGGTGACGTTCACGTTGGTCAGATGATTGCTAACGCCATGGAGAAGGTTGGCAAGGAGGGTGTCATCACTGTCAAGGAGGGCAAGACTCTCAACGATGAGCTCGAGGTCACCGAGGGTATGCGCTTCGACCGTGGTTTCGTCTCCCCCTACTTCATCACCGACGCCAAGTCCCAGAAGGTCGAGTTCGAGAAGCCCCTGATCCTGCTTTCCGAGAAGAAGATCTCCGCTGTTCAGGACATTATTCCTGCCCTCGAGGTCTCTACCCAGCAGCGCCGTCCTCTCGTCATCATTGCCGAGGATATTGACGGTGAGGCTCTGGCTGTCTGCATTCTCAACAAGCTCCGTGGCCAGCTCCAGGTTGCTGCCATCAAGGCTCCTGGCTTCGGTGATAACCGCAAGTCCATCCTCGGCGATCTCGGTGTCCTCACCAACGCTGTTGTCTTCTCCAACGAGCTGGACGTCAAGCTCGAGAAGCTGACCCCTGACATGCTGGGTTCCACTGGCTCCATCACCATCACCAAGGAGGACACCATTCTCCTCAACGGTGACGGCTCTCGCGAGGCCATTACTACCCGCTGCGAGCAGATCCGCGGTGTCATGTCCGATGCCACCACTTCCGAGTACGAGAAGGAGAAGCTCCAGGAGCGTCTGGCTAAGCTCTCTGGTGGTGTTGCCGTCATCAAGGTCGGTGGCTCTTCCGAGGTCGAGGTTGGTGAGAAGAAGGATCGCTTCGTCGATGCTCTGAACGCTACTCGCGCTGCCGTCGAGGAGGGTATCCTGCCTGGTGGTGGTACCGCCATGATCAAGGCTTCGGCTCTTGCCCTGAACGACATCAAGGTTGCCAACTTTGACCAGCAGCTCGGTGTCTCGATTGTCAAGAACGCCATTACCCGCCCCGCCAAGACCATTATTGAGAACGCTGGTCTTGAGGGCTCCGTTGTTGTTGGCAAGATTGGCGATGAGTACGCCAACGACTTCAACAAGGGTTTCGACTCTTCCAAGGGCGAGTACGTCGACATGATTAAGGCCGGTATCCTTGACCCCTTCAAGGTTGTCCGCACTGGTCTCATTGATGCTTCGGGTGTTGCTTCGCTCCTGGGTACCACTGAGGTTGCCATTGTCGATGCCCCCGAGGAGAAGGGTCCTCCTGCCATGGGCGGTATGGGCGGTATGGGTGGCATGGGCGGCATGGGCGGCATGATGTAAGGAGATTAGCCCGAGCGAAAAAAAATCACTTGTTTGGTTGCTAGCGGGTCTTGTTTCCTATCGTCATTGTTGCTTATTATCTTTGATTTTCAAGGCGTGTTGACTTTTATTTGATTCGACTCCAGGATTCTTCTTGACCGGCCTTTTTACCTGTCTGCCTGGGTCGTATTATCGTTTTGCTTACTTGCGTTGGGGTTCGCTGGTGGGGGGACGGCGTGCCTGTGTACACTACTAACTACTACCTACTACTACCTATTCCTTCTCCCTTTCTTCTTTGCCGATTTATATCCCCCATTATCTTCTTTCCGACTTTGTGAGGATGTAATATGCCTCGTGTACCATAGATATAGTGTAAAAACATCAAAATGAATAACGGAAATTTATAAACTTGTGTTGTCTCATTGTGACTTGGGTGTGGTCGTCATAATAGCATATAAGTGATAATCTTGTGTCACCTTCTTTTTTTTTTTTATAGTGCCTGCCTGGTCTAAATCCGAGCACGTGACATCACGATCTTTCTTTCTTGCTTGTGTAAAAGAATCTCCATCATGTCTGGCAATCATGGAGTGAAGTCCACTGCTTGCACTGATAACATATTCGATTAGGAATTACCTAAACTATTGGGGTGTATAGTTATTGGGGTTAGGGTCTAGAAATAGATGACAATGCCGTCGGAACCGAATGCATTGAGAATGAGGAACGGGATGCGGCTGAATTCGGTACGGGTGCGGAGAGGTTGATTACTTGTGGCAATACGAGGATGCTATGTCGTGGTTGGCTTGACAAGCTAGAATACACTGATTAAGGTTTTGAGATTACATGATTCGTGATGATGCGTACGTGGAGTTGTGTACTTGGTAGGCGTATATTTGGGTAAGACAGGGGACAGTACATGAATGGAGAGGCTGGATAGTAGTGGTTGGCTGGATGGGTTGGGTGGAGAGGGATCTTGGTGAGCGGGGTTGCAAGATGAGGGTCGGATAGTCATGAGACTTGAATGTAAGCTGATGAAGTATGATGTAGATAGTGTCAATACTTTGTCAATTAGGCACCCGTGATGTTAGGTATGGGAACTTTTTTCATGGCCACCTTGAAGGCTGCAGTATAACTCTCTTACTAGCTTGCTGCCATCTCATATCAATTACTCGTGCAAAGTAAGCATTATCGTGAGGTTAGCTAGCCAGCCATCCTTATCCAAGATTTAGTGGATCGTTCCCCTGTACCGCCCCCGTCTTCCCCTGAAACTACAGTATCGCCCCCTCTAACACCCCTCTTTCCCATCATGCAAAGCCAGACAATCCGCCCACGTACGCACTACCCCACCCAAACCCACTCACCATAGCTGTATGTACCTGCCTTCCGCATTTCCTGCAGTTACCAGTAACTGGCAACCAGCAACCAGCAACCAGCAACCAGCAAGCATAAGCTCCATCCCAGCTAAGCTTGCCCTCTAAGGTTCTCTGGAAACCCCAAGCTTAATCGTGGCAGGTAGGTAGCAAGCATCGACAGGGCCTGTCTTAACAGTGAACTTCACGAACGACAGGATTTCTCCTTCTTCTCCCTCTCTTTTTCTTTCTTTTTTTTTCCCTTTCTTTTTGGATCTTTTATTCTTTTTTTTCCCTTCCAGTAATTTGTGATTTTGACGGTTTGTCTTGTCTATAAATTGATTTTCAATCAAGAGTTTCTTTTTTGCATTTAAAAGGGACTTTTGCGCATATTTCATTCTTCATTCTTCTTACTTCTTGTTCTGGTTAAAATACTTCACAATGGTAAGTTGGTCCTACATACCAATTATTTTGGCGGGGTGGTGAAGGAAACTTGGAAGCGGGCGGAACCATCTGGCGAACCAGAAAGTATTGGGATGGAGAATTTGGGATAGTCAAACGTCTCCTTCGTCTCTCTCGATCTCGAATATATGGTGAGAGAATATTGGGAGTTCCTGGATGGGATTCTCCGGAGCTCTTAATCACTAGTCTCACATCGTGTTCCGCCTGACCAGCTTCTGGGGAGCTTCCTAGAGCTCCAACTTCGACCCAATTGCTCTGAACGAGCTTCAATTTCGAGAGTATTTACTAATCCTCACGTTTTATCGAAATATAGTCTCAGTCTGGGTATGTTTACTTCCTCCACTCCATCGGTATCAGCTTTTATTTTTGAAACCCCATATCACAACCGCCGCTCTGTCCCGACCACGCCACTCCGATCATGCCGCCCCGTTCCCTGTCCCACCACCGAGTCGCCAACTACACAGCTTCCTCGCCTGGTTAAAATTCATATTTACGGCCCCCTATGACAACTTGGATTTAATGCCATTGGAATTTGCCAGTTTTCCAGTTTTGCCAAATCCACCCTGCTATAAACAAGGCTACATCGCGCATTGTGTTGAAGCTTGCGCCATATCTCGTGTGCCTCATATGCACCGATCCATCCCTCGCCTTGTTTGTTTCCATGGCCGCTTCCATCTTTTTCACGACGCCACTGTTTACTGCATTTACCGCATCAAGAAGCAATTGATGAATTCAATTAGCCTCTTGTTTATTTGCCTTTATTGCTGCTTGATCCGCCTTGTTTCTGTCAATTGCCAATGCGTTGTTTTCTGGAACCTCTTTGTTTCCGATGGCCCCGCACCGCAGGCCCCTCAGTCACTTGATGCAAAACGAGCTGTCAGCTGGTGCCAGTGCAGACTTGATAATATAATTGTCGGAGATCACGTGTAATGCGCGTTATAGAGCTAGCGTATCTGGATCTTTTGATTTTATTTTCTCTTCTGTACTTACCTTGTTCGCCTTTTGCCATCAATCGCATTATTTAACATTTGCGACAAAGGCTCTCGTCATCGTGGGGCTGGATCAGCATACAATGCCTGGACTGTGCAGAAACATGGCTGTTGATTAACAAGGGCTGTAAATCATTACTACTAGTTGCGTGTAATGCGCTTAAACTGTTTCTGCGATCAACGGCGATCTGTGAGGCTGCTGTATACTTTCCTTGGAGAGTCATCACAGCAATGGCAGGCTCGGCAATTAGCATCACGGACTTTGTTAAACGCAAACGCCATCACGGGAATCAGACCAAGACTGCAGATTCGTTGAGCGGCTGTCATGCATCACGCACCACGCAGACAAGGCCTGCTTGCATGTGCAGTGCCATGCAATGCGAGACAAAGGGAGCTGCAGATGAGGCATCTTTGTTTTTCCCTATATGGGACCTGTGTCCTGTGCACTGGCTGCATGTGTCTATAGGCAATGACGACAATAGGATGATCGGGCGGCGTTAATGGGATCATGACAAATACTTGATAAATACGAGCGACCAACCCTTATCATCACAGGCATTTTGACTAACCCTCGTTTTCTTCTCCCTATACAGTGCCTCCGTCTCGCAGGATTGCATTACTGCCTACAACGAGCTTAAGCTTTCCAAGAAGTACAAGTTCATCATCTACAAGCTGTCCGATGACAACAAGCAGATTGTCATTGACGAGGCTTCTGCCAACGCTGACTGGGATGCCTTCCGCGAAAAGCTGATCAACGCCACCACCAAGAGCAAGAGCGTAAGTATCATTAGATGTCGAATACCACATAAATTGAAAACGCAGTCCAGATTCTAACAGCTTGATAGGGCTCTGTCGGCAAGGGTCCCCGCTACGCTGTTTACGACTTTCAGTACACTCTGGCCTCTGGCGAAGGCGAGCGCAACAAGCTCGCCTTCATTGCTTGGTCTCCTGATGATGCCGGTGTCATGGTAAGCCCCATATCCCTAATAAGACCGATATAATCACGTGAGAATTTCTAATACTAACCTTATTTGTTTTCCCTTTATCTAGGCCAAGATGGTCTACGCTTCCTCTAAGGAGGCTCTCAAGCGTGCTCTGACTGGTATTGCCGTCGAGCTCCAGGCCAACGACTCTGACGACATTGAGTACGACCAGATCATCAAGACTGTCAGCAAGGGCAAGGCTTAAGTGGATGGATAATATGGCAATTAGTTGTGAATATTCTGTGTTCTTGCTTTTCCTAATAGCTTTACTTTTACAACTGTTGATTGGTGCTCGTTATGATGATGTGATTATTTATTGCTATTCCACCTTAGGTATGGCGTCTATGTGTATTTTATAGTGGATATTAATTGGATTAAGTACGCTAGAATCAAAATATGAAGATCTTGTGATGTCGTCAATACAGCCTCCCTCCTTCCTCAGCTATTGCCTTTACTGTTTCGCCTCATACGCACTTCTAAACACTGCAACAGTCTCCTTTCCAACTTTGTCGCTACCCACCTTCTTTGCTACAAAGACACCCAATTCCTTCCAAAAGTCGTCAGATTGCAAAACCGTATTCGCAGCAGTTTCCGGGTCCTCTTTCGTAGCATCCAAAGCAGGAGCAGCGGACGGGGCGGTCCCAACAACCGCAGCACCACCCATGATCATCACGCTGAGTTCAACAGTGGTAACGGGCTCGTCTCCAATGAGATCTTTGAGGGTTTTGGAATCGGGGGTGGGTTTCTTGTTGAAGAGGAGCTTGACTTTGGCGAGGGGGGTGGAGGTTTCAGAGGCAAGGTGGGCACGGAGGGTGCCGATTGAGGTGGTGGGGTCTTGAGAGGGAATGGTGAGAGAGAGTGGGGGGTTCCGGGGGGACTTGAGGGTGACGGTGAGAGTAGTGGAAGGAGAGGATGATGCGGGGGTGGCGCTGGTGGGGAGGGTAGAGGGTTTAGCCATCGGGGTGGGCATTTTGGGAAGGGTGAACTGAAAGGAGCTGTTAGTTGAGAAGGTGGAGCATTAGAGATGAGAATAGACTTACGGCGGGGCGGGCGGGGAAGCGGCGGGGATCTTCGACATGATCGGGCGTGATGGTGGTGGGAAGGGTAGCGAGGTGGGACAGGAAGCCCTGGGCGTAGGCGATCTGGGTGGCCATTTTGATGTGTGGGATGGCTCAGTAACGAGAATTTGGATAAGTGGTGAAAGATACGCAGAGAAGAGCCGAAGTAAAACCTCAGTTACGATGAAATAGATAAAGCAAGTGGTTATATTTGCCGTTTATGTTTACATACATCATCTGCGTTCTCACGATGATATAGACACATGTAGTTCCCAATCCTATTACGTGCCCCACTCTGCCCCACCTTAGCCCAATACGGCAGTTCTTCATTATCCAGGGTCTTGTTGCATTTAGGGTCATATCAACACGTGAAGACCGGGATTCAATCCTTCAATTCTTTATCGCCCATCCTACAGAAAAAAAAAGTTTCGGCGCTGCCAATTGCAGGAACTGGCTTTTCGCAGCAAGAATTTGATCCGCAATACCTATCTCCTTACTACCCACCGTCACACCGCGCTTGCAACATCGCCTTTGCATCCGTTTCTTTTTATTCTTCTATTGAATAAACGGGCCATTGACGAGTTGTTCCTTCATACAATTGTTCTTCCATTTGTCCAAACATAAGCAGCGCATTTTGTTTTTTTCTTCTTTCTGTTCTTAGATACCCCACCACCTTAACCTCAACCTCCCATCCCCCCCCCAACAACCGTCAAAATGGGTGTCGGCCGCCGCATGGGCAAGAAGCAGGGCATCCCCACAGCCCTCCCCGAATCCCACTTCACCAAACTCAAGCGCAAAGCTGGTCTCCCCGTCGACTCCGACGACGAAGCCAACGGCACTCCCGATAAGAAGCGCAGACGAGCCACCAAGCGCGACGCCGCCGCTGCCGCCGCCGAGAAACAAAAGGCCGAGGATGCCGCCAAGCAAGAAGTGAGAGAGAGCCGCACGGCCAAGAAGGCTAAGGAGGCTAAGGAGAAGAAGAAGGCGCAGCAGAAGATGACTGAGGCGGCGTTCCCGGCGCCGGCAAAGCCGGCGTTTGCTAAGGATAAGAAGGGGAAGAAGACCTCGAAGAAGGTTTCGCTGGTCGAGAGCGAGTCTGAGGAGGATGACGAGATGGACGCCGAGGCGCTGGAAGGTTCTGAGGATGATGAGGATGAGCCCATGACCTTGAGAGACGATTTCCTGAATTCGGATCCCGAGGATGACGACGTCTACGACTCTCAGGATGATCAGCAGCAAGGACGCAACCTTGTGTTCTCCGAAGATGAAGATGAATCCGACGCTGAAGAACTTTTGACCGCCGCGAACATTGAGGCTGCCTCCCGTAAGCTCGACGAGGATCGCGAGCGTGAGGCTGCCGAGGCCGATGCTGAGATGCGCGATATGCAGACCAACATTGATGGCGATGACCGCCCGAATATTCTGGGCGATGCTGCCGACGAGGACGACGATTTTGAGGGTGAGGACCCCATGTACGCCAAGCCCAAGGCCCTCCTTGCCCCCGATCTCCAAATGTTGAGATCCCGCATGACCGAGACGATCCGGATCCTCGATAACTTCGCCAAGCTTGCTGAAGACGGCAGATCGCGTTCTGAGTACACTCAGCAGCTGATCAAGGATCTGTGTGCCTACTACGGGTACTCTCAGTTCCTTTGCGAGAAGCTGTTTGCCCTGTTCCCCCCGCGTGAGGCCTTTGCCTTCTTCGAGGCCAACGAGACTGCCCGCCCCGTCGTCATCCGTACCAACACCCTCCGCACCCATCGTCGTGACCTCGCCCAGGCTCTCATCAACCGTGGTGTTACCCTCGAGCCCGTCGGCAAATGGAGCAAGGTTGGTCTCCAGATTTTCGAATCTAACGTCCCGCTTGGTGCCACCCCCGAGTACCTTGCTGGTCACTACATTCTCCAGGCTGCGTCCTCTTTCCTCCCTTGTGTCGCTTTGGACCCCCAGGAGAACGAACGTGTTCTCGATATGGCCGCTGCCCCCGGTGGTAAAACATCGTACCTTGCCGCCATGATGCGTAACACCGGTTTCGTCCTCGCCAACGATCCGAACAAGGCTCGTGCCAAGGCCCTTATCGGTAACGTGCACCGTCTTGGCTGCAAGAACGTCGTTGTCTGCAACCACGATGCCCGTGACTTCCCTAAGCCCCTTGGTGGCTTCGACCGTGTCCTTCTCGATGCCCCTTGCTCCGGTACCGGTGTCATTGCCAAGGATCCCTCTGTCAAGACCAACAAGACCGAGCGTGATTTCCAGACCCTCCCGCACACCCAGAAGCAGCTGCTCCTTGCGGCCATTGACTCGGTCAACCACGCTTCCAAGACCGGTGGATTCATCGTGTACTCCACCTGTTCCGTCACCGTCGAGGAGAACGAACAAGTCGTCCAGTACGCCCTGTCGCGCCGCCCGAACGTCCGCCTTGTCGACACTGGTCTCGCTTTCGGTCGCGAGGGCTTCACGTCTATTGGCGGTAAGCAATTCGATGCTTCCCTGAAGCTTACTCGCCGCTACTACCCCCACACCTACAACGTCGACGGTTTCTACGTTGCCAAGTTCCAGAAGATTGGCCCGACGTCCGCCAAGGCGGCCAAGGTTGAGCCCATTGAGCCCGAAGACAAGGCGCCGATTACCGAGGATGAGGCTACCAGTGATGGAGAGTCTCTGTACTCGGTTGACGGGCTTACTAGACAGAAGAAGAAGAAGAGCGAGGAGAAATCGGCCTTTGCCGACTTTGATGATGAAGAGGATGCCAAGATTATTGAGAAGGCGAGACGGAATGCTATGCGGAGACGTGGTTTGGATCCTAGAGCGAACATTCTCAAGAAGAAGGCAGTTAGTGCTTCTGAGAGCGAGGCGGAGAAGACTGAGGATGAGAAGGTTGAGGAGAAGTCCGAGAAGAAGGCTGAGAAGAAGTCCGAGAAGCCCGCTAAGAAGGCCAAGACCGCTGAGAGAGTTGTCCCTGTCGAGGAGAAGAAGGAGAAGAAGACTGCTGAGAAGAAGACTGAGAAGAAGGCCGAGAAGCCCGCTGAGAAGAAGGCTGAGAAGAAGGCCGAGAAGCCCGCTGAGAAGCCTGCTGAGAAGCCCACCGAGTCCCCCAAGGCGAGACCAGCCCGCAAGACCCGCCAGGCCAAGAAGTAAAATTCTCGGCATCTAATGGTGTATTTCTATTCTATTCTCCTTGGTTTATCATCTCTTTTCATCCTGTCTTTGTTTCTGTCTTCTTTTTTTCTTTTTTCTTTTTTCTTTTCTTATAAATCTGTAGTTGTCGTTAGCGCTGTCGGTGGGGTTGTTCGTTGCATCATTGCAAAGTTGCTTTTCATGTATTGTATGTATGTATCTGATTTTGTGGACTTATATTATCATGCGCATTTTGGTAATGGGCGGCGTTGGAATCAATAAAAAGTTTGATTTTACAAATGACATTGGATTATTATCAATATTATCGTGACTGTATGCACTATACACATTGTAGAGGGAGAATCAAACTTGAAAGGTAAAATAAAGGTTTATATCAAAGGATAAGTGGTATCTGAAGAAAGCCAAAGGAGGAATCGTCATAGCTTCGTGAATCATAAAATAGCAAAAGGCTAAAAAGTACAAAAATGTAGTGAAAAAACAATAGTAAACAAGAAACGAAGATGAGGTTAAGCTCATGTCATACAAAGACACGAGAGAGTAGCACCAGTCGTTAGTGTAGCAAGCCTGCAAACAGAAAGAATAGTCGTCACGAGAAGCTTGCCCCGCTTATCACAACAGGATAGCAAAAGGACAGCAGTCGGCATAGACATGGAATCCTAAAAGAAATTGGCATGGCTTACTGCTGGTAATCACCAACAACAAGATCACGCAATGTCCACCGCCAACTATCCTCGTCACGACGTCCACCGCTGGCATCAAGCCACTTTTCACACTTCTTGCGCCATCTCTCTTCTTCCTCGCACTGACGACGGACAAACTCGGGACCGACATCAAACTCCTCGCCAACAAGCCACTCGTCCTTAGCTTCAGCGGCCCGTCCACCAGTAGCAGTCATGTCACTCGTGTCGGCCGTGTTGTCAGCCAGATCGGGGATATCCTTGAAAGGATCCTCATCTGAGTCCTCATCAAAGTCGTCGCCTTCAATACTCTCCATAACGTCGGTTTGGGATGTGGTAGCCGAGTACAAGTTTGAGGATGAGGGGCGACTGCGAGGGCCACGCTGCTGGTGATGCGAGATCTTCAACCAGCACATGTTCTGGGGATCAAAGACCATCCCTCCAACGACTTGGATACCCTTGGTAGCTGAAATGTTGGTGATAAGGGCGGGGCGAGGAGTTGTAGCCGCATGTTCTCTATCCCGAGCGGCCAGCGCCGGAATAGTTAAAGCAGCGGGTGATGGAGTAGCACTCGGCGGCTCAAAAGCGGCCAAAGCTCCATCATTTCCTTCCCAACGGAAGGTATCGGGATTATAGCACATGCCATTAACAGCTAATAGGACACATGTCAGCATTCTGCTAATGCGATACATGCACTTCTGACGCGCCGAAGGCGGCGATTTCTTCTTATAGGAGTACTCACTCTTGCTTTCCTTGCCACTTCCCATGTTTGAGATGAGATGCGGCTTTTGTTGCGTCTTGCGAGACGACTTGCGAGAGCGGACGGGCGATGGAACGCCCGGGCTAAAGGTGGTACGGGAGGACAGTTGGGCCACACGTGGAGTCGGGATTTGAGACCCAGGGGTACCATAAGATGGTACACGTTGGGCCAGAGAGGCTTCACGAGCAATGCGACTCGAGGCAGTATCTCGCGCAAACCGCGGAGTATAACCAATGCTAGCAGTCGAGGCAGTCGAGGTAGGAGTAAAGGGAGCAGGTGAAGGGCTCATATTGCGCGTCTCGGGCTGAATATTGGCGTAGAGCTTGCCCCGAAGAGCGGCCTTGGGACCAGATGTTAATGGTATCTTGGTGAACTTGGCTTCAGCAGTAGCGGAAGTCGGAAGATCGTCAAAGGCGTCAAGCTCATGGCCATCACCGAAATTATGAGTCTTGGGCTTGCTGAACTGACGCCAAGTCCCATCCACTGTAGCCTTCTCGTTCGCACGGTACCGCCGAGGACTAGGCGAGCGGATGCTGGTGCGAGAGACGGTGGTACGTGAAGTGGGACGGTTGTCCAGGGACATCTCACTGGTCTGTCTACGGATCACACGAGGAGCTGGCTTAGCCAGATTTTGGAGTGAGGCCGAAGTTGTAGACGTCTTGCGTGTGCCAAATGCCGTCGAAGCAGGTGTCAGGTTGTCAGACCCAGCAGGTGTCTTGGGGCGCAACAGGGAACTAGGACGGCTACTAAATGACCGGCTAGTATCAGTACGCGACGGGGGGCGATTGAACGACGACGGGGCAGCGGCAGGCTTTTCCATCTGAGAGCTTTTCAAGACAGGAAGTGATCTCTTCATGCGGAGCAGCTGTGTACTTGTAGTAGTAGGCTCACGCAGATTAGTGGTGGATGTTTTGGTCCCAACATCCCGTCTACGGCTAGCAGCCGTAGAAAGAGATGAAGTCGAAATCGTCGAAGCCAGACTTGAGCTGGAAGACTGCACTGAGTGGCCAACTCTGCTTGGAGGGCGACGGCTAGCACGCTGCTGAATAGGGCCGCCACTTTCAGAGACAGGCTCCAGCAATGACTGGGTGCTATGCCCAAGACTCAAACGGGGCAGGCGGGACTGAGATGATTGATGAACAGAGAGGGACTTGTTGGTGAAGGTGATTGAGGCGCTAGTCTTGATACGCGGAGGGGTCTTGTCGCTTTCATGCTTGCGCTTGATGTTCTTATGGACAGTCTTCTTCCGCGCATCCAAAGCACCATCACTAATCTCAAGCCCAGACAGGAAGTCTTCCTTGTCCGCGGAGGAAGTCATCTTGATAGAAGGCGAAGAAATGGTAGGCTGTCTTGAATCAAGAGACATTGGGTCTGGCGAGTGGCTCTTTCTGCGGCTGCTGAGAGTATTCAAACGAGTTTCAAGATCCAGAACCCCAGGTGGTAGCTCCAGACCCTCAAAGGCGTCATCTTCACTCTCAATAGTCATGGTGCTTCCGACACTAGGACTCATAGCAGATGCCGAAGAACTACGAGCGGAGCGCATCTCCCGCCGGGTACCGCCATAGCGGATGCCTAGGCTCCCATCACCCCAATCAAGATCGTCGTTTTGTGATAATGAAGAACGCGGGATATCACGGTTCTTGCTCAAGGTGAGCTTGCCATCAGAGGGCAGCTCAAGATCGGCTTCAAAGTCGTCATCGGCAGCAGCAATTGAGACCATAGAGTGAATATTGGTGTGTTGTTGAGGGGTGGGAGGAGTAATAAGAGAGATGGGCTGGCGTTGGTTACGCTTCGATACGCGGATCGTCTCGCCACCAAAGAAATCGTCGTCGTCATCATCGTCACGAAAGGCATCGAGATTTATTTGTTGCGGGCTAGAACTGTCAATCTCCGAATACGATGACAACTTGGGGGGAGTCTGGAGAGGGTTGCTCATAAATACGCTGTGCTCGGACATCACAGTGTTGGCGGAGGAGTCACTAACGTGCCTCAAGGTGTCGGGGAACCTCGAAGCGTCCTGTTGCTTAAGGGACAATTTTTGTCCAACACCAGGAAAGTCAAGGTCGGCGGCCCAATCATCCTGCTCAACCTTCTTGACTTTGCGGCCGCCCAGACGCTTGATAGAACCGCCCATAAGGGCTGAAGCTGGTATGTTTTCGGGAAGCGGAATACCTAGGTTTGCAGCCGCCGTAATAGCGGCATCCATGGTAGACTTTTCGTCTTCTGGGAGTAATATATGGCGCTCTTCGCCGTTCAGTGATTCCCTCTCAGAGCGAAAAGACATGTGTGAAGAATGTGAGTCGCGACGGTGGGAGCTCGCAGTTGGAGATTGTGGCATAATAGGACCAAAAGATTGGCGTCCTTGGAAGCTAATGTCATCATCAAGCATGAAATCGTCATCGTCCCAGTTTTCGATATCTGCAGGAGCAGGAGCAACGGGCTCACGATGTTTTAAGCGAAGAGCTTCCATTGCGAAGAATATGTGACGGAGTAAGTGTGAATTTAGGTGGTGAAATGTAGTTTATCGTCGGAAGTGACAAGGAATCACCATATCCCACAACGTGCGTCGCCTATTTCCAAATGAGAGGATGGAAGACGGGAAACGGGAGACAATGGCTGGCGATCGAAAGTCAAACGGGCTGTCGGATGAGATGCACGAGGTTTGTGTTTGTCGGGAGCGTCGGCGTCGGCGTCGGCTGAATGAGACAGCGTCGGGAACGTTGATCGCGAGAGAATGGAGTGAAGACAAGATAATGGGTATCAGGTAAGGTACAAGCAGACGAAAAAAGATAAGGAGATTCGTAAAATACGATAAATATGGAACTCGTGATTATCGTAATAGCAACGGAATGGTGAGACGGATATGTGGCGTTGCGTAGGCGCAGCAGCAATAAGGCAAATGCGATGAAAAGAGTGACTGGAAATAGTGGTAATAAAGAGCGTATAATGGGCACCAAGACGATACAAGTTAAGCAAAGAAAAACGATTAAAAGAATTGAAGGGAAAATATGGCGATACAATTGTGCCGTTGAGGTGTGATTAATGTGTGTGGGGGGGGGGGGAAGTAGAGGATAAAGCGAGAGTGAAGGTGACGGCAGGATTAAGAGGAAAAGGAAATTCGTGATATTTTTTTTAGGTGCGTTAATAGTGGAAGGTGCTCCTGGGAGGTGCCTGCTATATTAATTAGGAAAAAATGAATAAGAAAAAGAGCATGCCCCTTCTTTCTTTGTGAACGGTGCGCAGGTTCCACGGAAAAGTCCCGAACGGTAGACAATTAAACACAGCACCAAAGAAGTTGATGACGATGAAAGGAAAGAAAAGAAATACAGGTAGCCAATGTTAAAAGTACCTAGCAATATCCATAACAGAGATTCACGCGAATGTGCAAATTGGTCACGATCGGAGTGCAAGGCCCTTGCTATGCGAATATGTCTATGGGAAAAGAAATCTGAAGAACCCAGGAAGGTGCAAAAAGAAGGAAAGAGCAGGAATTGTGCAAGGCGGGCCAATGTAATTGTGCATTCTCTGTCTTTGTATATAGCGAGGGGCTGAACATGCGGGCAGAATGCACGACGGTGGCTGGAATAAGTCTGCACAATTTTCCTATGTGCTTCTTTGCATGCAGCGGGTGCAGGGGTTGTGCATAAGCGAGGTTGACATCTAGTAGCGATAATGGTAAATGAAATTTGCAGTGATGCTATTTTCATAACTATAGATAGCCTAATGCTGGGAAGTGCAGGGCTTTATGCGCAGAACACAGTTCTGCTATGGTTGGTGCAAGGAAGGATATGCGGGGAGCTGTAATTGACAATCTGCCTCCCCAAACACATCGTGAAGGGTTGGAGACTGTATTATTTTATTTTTTTTACCTTACACAGGTAAGAGTGAGAGGGAGAAGGTCTCTCATGTCCGTTACATACGCTGTGGAATTCATATGCATAAAAAGGGCAAGTGTTTATCGGGCTATGGAATGTACAGAAACGGCTCCAGAGATCTCATTGCATGTGATATATGATTCATTTGCATGCTTTACCAGCCATCATTGTATTGTATCCGTAGATTAAGTCAGCTACACTCTCCTAATAGCATCTAGGGTTGCACAAAATATGCAAGTAATCCGACGAACCATTGTTTATTGTTGACTTTCTCCTAAATCCAGCCATAAGCCTCCCGCCCAAGCTTCCACCCGCCACCACCAAATTATTGTTGATATTTACTAACTGTTCCAATCCAAACACTCTCAACCAATCAAATCAGTCGCCCGCCACCTACATTGTTGCGCGAAGCAACGCGAAGCCGTGTGTACACTGTTCTTGTAACAGTGTGTTTGCGCCCCTCGGGCCCTAGCCCTCAGCCACTTTAGGAGGTTAACAGGGCTGTAAATTACTCTCGGGCGTTCAAGTTACAGTGTCTGCACAGTAAAAAGACCCTCAGAGGTTGCGCAGGTTAGTGTCACGGACCAGGTGGTCGGGGCAGCTAATGACAACGACGACGATACCAGAGGCTACCTTTACAGACGGAAAAGCTGATACGATAACCTGATGGATAGGCGAAGAGTTAATGAGGGTTCGGGGACAAAGCTCACAACGAAACAAGTGGGATAGTAGTGGAGGGAATGATAGAGTAGTATTGAGTCTCCAGTGGTTATTTGAGGGTGACAGTGGCCGTGGGCAAACAATGCTATGATTATGGCCAAAGAGGTAAAAGTGCTCGCAGATTCTCGGGAGGTGGGGGGGGGG